>JAKCPI010001753.1:0-23840 GCA_023213315.1 Euborellia annulipes | reverse complement strand
TGAATTTTCTGAACATCTCTTCGATCACGCAGTTGAATAGTATTGGTGACAAGGGGGCCGTACTTTTCTATTAACAGGAAAAAAATGCCCCTCTCTCTGTCCAGAAGAACTCTGAATTCGCAATTCTTGTAAATCTTTTCTATGATTTCTATGTAGTCATTCTCTACTCCTTGTGATGTGAGAGCTTTTAAAATTTAGTTTTGATTTTTATGGCTTGCTTTAGTGAAGTCGATGAAAACTGTCTAAGTAATAAGACTTTTAAGGACATATTTAAGTTTTAAATATCTCAAATATTTATATTTTCGATTTTAATAATTAAAAAGTTCACCCTCTAGGGCACAGAGGTAGAGAACTCGACCTTTGGTCCGGTTCCCAACCGGTTGTGCCGCGGCACCCAAGGGGAGATTATTTAGATTGACAAAAAAAAAAATAATAATAAAATAAAGAGACGGAAAAAGAAAACAAAATTTTGCTAAAAAAGGAAAAAACGGAAGCTGCAAAAATTTCCCGGAGAGCGGTAAAAACAAGCGCTTTGCTAAACACGGGGCGGAAAAAATTTCTGCGATTTTGCTAAGGGAAAAAATAAGGAAGAGATTGCCTAATGCTATTCCCAACGCAACTTTGGGGTGCCGAGGACTTCAAGGTTGGAAAACTTACATCTAGGAGTTTTTGTCGCTTTCCGTTCCGCGCGATAAAATTGGTATCTGGTATCGTACCTATTTGTATAGCTTGTGCTCAGAATAGATGCCATTGAGTTGTTTAGAACTTGGAAAAAGCGACAACAAAATGTCGATGCCCCTCTAAACTCTTGACTTCTCCTAAAAATAATTCAATTCTCATAAAATGACATAATATTATTATATATTTTAGAAAGTAGGGACACAATCTTGATCCAAAATACTTTAATCTCATACTCTTTGAGAAAACCAACAGTTTATATAATATAATAAATAATCAACAGACATGTAGACTATATAATTCCATTTTAATCTTGGGAAAATAATTCTCTTTGTTTTAATGAAATATGGATTTTGTTGTTGGTGATTGAGAAATCAAATTAATCAATAGAAAAGCGCCTTTCTAAAAATTACATTTCTCACCTGGCACTCGCTCTCTGAATCCAGGGCTATTTCGAATGTGGTTTGTATCAATTACAGGGCAAATGAGAGAGAAAATTCCTATTTTTATAATGCTAGTGTTATTTTTAACTCCAAGTAGTATAGGCAAAAAAATAACCCTTCAGATTTAAACCTCCAATTTTTTTGTTCTGTAAAAAAAAATTTGATTTATTTTGATCTGTTAAAGTAAAGTTGCCTAAAAAGGGCGTGAAAGCCAATTTGGGATAAATATCATACCTTTTGGCTGCCTATATCCTTCCTCATATTTTTGTTATTTTTAGAGATTTGGTCTCCAAATTTCCTTTCCGCGCCTTTTTTTAAGAAAAGAGAGAAAGTTGAAAGAAAACCTTTGCCACAAAACTAGCCACTTACTTATTCTTTATTCGAGCCAATATCCTTAACAAAAACGTATTTATTTCATGAGAAAATATTATAACAATGAGAAAAAAAATAATTAGTTAATTAATCCATTATTGATTTGAATGAATTCCCTTTAGTTCAATTATCTGCTCGGAGTAAATAAAAAAATTAATTGATTGATTGATCATTTCTCCCGAAAAATTATCCTTGGCCCATTTATTTTATCATCTGTTAATTAAACGACTTTTTCAAATCACGATCTATGATGGCCTCAGTAACCTCTGATCTATCATATATTAATTTTTCACTTTTTTTTGTTTATTTAAGGTGCCCTTTTTCGGCATAGAAATTTGTTAATGTGATGATAGTAATGGATAATGTTCAACCTGAGGTTGGCAAAGAATTTTAATTCACCGCCTTCTTGTTCTTTTGCCTTTATTGTGTGTTTTTTCCTTTGGCATAGTCGTAACAATGTTTATAAAATTTTACATTTGAATTCTAATATATCGGCGGAAATTAAATATATCTCGCTACAAAAAACTCTGGTGGGACAAGCACAGACCACAACTTTCTCTTACACTGAGCCAAGTGTGCTGTGCAATCAGTCACACTAAGATTTTTATTATTTGAAGTTGGCATTTTTGAGGTTAGAGCCATTTGAAGAAAATATAATATTTGGAGATTAATTAACGTGATGATTGAGGTTAAACGTTAAATCGAGAAGTTGAAGGGTGAGGAAAACTGGTCCATTTGGAGATTCATAATAATAACAATAATACATTCTTAATCCGAAAATATTTTCAAAGTTATTTAAGATGTTACAAAGTTGAATTAAAATGTTTTCACTCTCTAATGAAATATGTTGAGAACAAAGAAAAATGATTTTCTAGATAACATAAAACATAATCAAGTTTTTTTTTTTTTTTTTTTTTGTATATAATTCGGAAATAAAAATATCTTTCTACCTTGTAACAGTTTCTATATCAGGGCCGGAGAAAGAAGGTTGACCAAACAAATAAACGCTCGGAGGGCAAGAAAAAAAAAAATAATAATAAAATGTATTCAAAATTTGAATACTCATACAGGACATACATCGCACATATTTATGACATGTTTTATATACTCCCATCGCTTAGAATTGCGCCAAAGAGCATCCTTGATTGCTTGTATAGCCTCATTTGTTTTATTCTGGGCTATTTTAATCAAGAGATTAATAAAACCCTCATAAAAAAGAAAATGTTCCATCCCACTGATCTCTCTAAGATCCTCCCCCCTCACTGTTTCTTTGATTATTGATCTCAGGAGGTGGATTACAATCATTCTCAAGACCCTGGTGTCGACTCTCAGAATTTTTAAACCTAATTTGACATTTCTGCCCTCTAACGAACCCCCACTTCGCTTCTCCTGGCCTAATAATGGAGGTGTAAGCAGTAGCCTAACTTGGGGGAGCGAAGGGGGGCGCCGCCCCCTCCGCCCCACGCTTCACGCCTTTGGCGCCACACAATACATCATAGGCGCCCGTAGGGTATCTAATGATATATCCCAGGAACGGTTATTTTATCATATTCTTTACATATATTGTCCAAGAAAAATCATTAGTTTACTTTTAAATTTTATTAAAACTTAAACAAGCAGCGCCCTAGTTCAGCTTCGCCCCCTCCGCCCTCAAAAGGCCCTAGTTACGCCGCTGGGTGTAAGCCCTGGTTTTTAGCTAAGATCTTAGCCGAAGATGGCCTCCCAATCTAAGGGTATAAACTCCTGAACCTTCTCTCGCAATCCCTGCATGTGCCTTCCAAGTTAACTGATTGACTATTCTGAGTTATATGCTGAGCCGTAACGAAGGGTATGAAGCACCTGTGACAATTATCTAATTACGTCCCACAGTAATCCCGTCTTTCCTAAACTTTTTTGTGTCAAGGTATAACTTAAGTCTTCAAAATTGAAGTTAAAAAAAAAAAAAAAAAAAAAAATTATTTCCAGCCAGTTGACGGGGCTTTCTTCTAAAACTGCCTTTATTTATCATAAAATTCATCTTCAGGAACTTTTTTTCTCTTTCAATTTTTTCTTTTGTAAATACGAACTATTGATATAATCGTGGTCCAGTGTTTGGAGGCATCACTCAGAATGCTGTTAAGTACACTGCAGATGCAATAAGCCAGGAGCACCAGTTTACAATTCAACATTTATTTTAAACTCTAAACAGGGGAAACGGAAGTTGCAGCTTCGGAAGAAGGTGAAGGTAAGGGTTCGAAGGATTCATCATTCAACAGAGGCAGAGGCAACTTCATCATCGGGAGAGGCATCTTCAGGAATGATCGCTTCGGAAGAAGGTACGGGTTCAAAATCTTCATCTTCACAGGAGGATCAGTCCCAGAAGCATCAGGGTTCAGTGGAGAAGCCGGAGTAGGTATACACCTACATGGCGAATTCATGGCGTACCACAGCCATCAGCTAACTCCACGGCTACCTTGGCAAGAGACATCTTACTTGGGACTTGGGAAGATGGAGAATAAAGCATTTCAGCAGGGGTCTTAACTTTTCTATCCCAACGTTCAATTTATACTATATTGGGAAAACGAAAACACTTCATTTCCCAAAACACATATTCAGAGCACTAGCTCCTTTTAAAAAAAAAATAAGAACCTATTGCTAAGAGACGCATACCTCAAATGCACTAAAATTCATTGTTCACTAAATTTGGTGCCATGAAATTGGCAATAAAATGGTAACAATAATCCTATGGTGGCAAATAAAAACCACGTGTAACTCCCATCTTGGTTGGTCTCTCTTGTTTTGCGCCCCTAGCGCAACGCCCGTGGTCCCAGTTCAGCTCAAGAGGCAATCTTTTATACTGGCCTTCCTATATGAAGAGAAATTTATTGGTAAAAATTCCGTTCTTTCTCTCTCTATGGCATACTTAAGAAAAGAATATCAAAAGAAGACAGGAAGATAAATAAATCAATGAACGGATAATTTAATTTCTCGGAGTGAACAAAACGAAAAGTAAAAAATTCCTGCATCGTTTCCCTAATGGGAAATTCTTAATAAGAAATTTCACTCAATAAAATACTGATTATAGATTCGAAATTTCTTTTTTTATTTTTATTTTGACATATTAATTAATTATTTCTTTTAAAAGAAGTGATTCACAAAGGATCGGGTTGCAGAGATTTCGATGAACCAAATTACTTTCAGTGTAACAAGTGCCAAATAATCGATTTTTCTACTATATTTTATTTAATATTCTAGTAATCACAATCAAAATAGCTCAATTGCTGGTTATATAGCTGATAAATACAATGGATCAAGAAAAAACTCGAAAATACCTTTTTTATAGGTTAGTCATCTTCATATTTCTTCTATATTTTCGTTATTTTTAGAGATATTTGGTTCAAATTGGCTTTCCGCGCTCTTATTTAGGCTAATAAAGAGAATGGATTAAGAAAGGAATCCGAAAAAGTCATTTATAATAGAAAACGAGACACTATCATCTTTTATATTTGATTATTTCAATTTTTTTTTTTTGACTTTGAATGGGTCATAGTGGGTAAAAGGAATCTAATATACGGGTATATCGTATTTAAATAATAAGTATCGTTTAAATGGCCTAAGATGCCGAAAAGACTAAAAAACAAAAACAAACTGCGATTTTTAAAAAAAATTGTTGTATATGTGATTGGATCAATTAATACAATGAGACTCAAGAAAGCCGTGACAGTTTTGTTGAATTTGTTTTGTTTATGTTTGAAAAATAATGAAATATTTTTGTAATCTGATTTTATAGAAATGTTAAATTAATTGAAAAATCATTCCCGAATTTATATTTTACATAAGTGCAAAGAGTTTTTTTTTTCTCTGTTAATTCACGCACACACTTGCTAAATTCTTAATTAATATGCAAATGGTGTTTACAGAGAGCACTATCTCGTTGCAATCAATAAAACGAATTACCTGAAGCAGGCAAATAGCCATCTAATGGCTAATGGGTGAAAGTGGTTACTGGTTACGAGACAAGAGCGAGGCAGCGCGCCTGCCGATGATGGCAGCGAGCTAATTCACTCTCAGCCAGCGAGGTGTCATCAATCCGACTGACGTAACTGTAATTAGGACTCCTGGGCCAATTGAGTCATCGTTCATAACGGAGAAATCGAAATCGAAATCAACGCGCGCCAATGTTCGTCCTCTTGGACCCGGCTTAAGAGTACGCAATTTCATTTAAAAGTCCAGTTTGAAGTGGTGACAGACGGACATACCACAATTCCAGTTGCGCCATCCAGCCAAGGCAGTAAGCAGAAAAACTTTTCAGGGGGGGGGTTGAATACCTGAGAGGTATTCTTCCCTCTCAAATGAATAAGTTTTAAAGAATATAAAATATTTTTAATTATAACAGTGTTTAAAATTTCTGTACCATTTTTCTCTCTAAACAGTTATAACTGTTATATTAAGTATCAGAGGGAAGGTCGCGCAGGAGTATCACCCCACCCTCCCCCGAAGAAAGTTGTGTTCTGTGCTTGTCACACTAGATTTTTTGAGTTGACATATATTTAATTTCCGCAGATATATGCTTATTAGAATGTATTTATTCACATACACAGTCTTTTCGGCAACTTAGGCCATTTAAGACTTTATACGATAACCATTATTATGAATATATATATATTGAGGTCCAGGAGGGCTCTCTGGTGTAGTGGGCTAGGATGTCAGCTTCTCTAAAGGTGATCCGTGTTCAAATCCTGGGCGTGAGGGATTTTTTCATTAAAGAACAATATTTATTTAATGTAAACAAATCCTCAAGCAGGCACTGGATTGGAATAATGGATCTCGCCGCAACAGCCCCCGTGTCTCCGAGCACGAAAGCACCTCGGGTAAATAAACGGGGATCTTGATAGGAATTTCAAATAATAATTGGGGTCCAGGCATTCTTATTTAAACTTATTAGAATTTAAGATATAAAATTTATAAACATGAGAAAATATTTATGCATATATTTGTTGCCATGGTAACCATTTCTCCTATATTTCCTATGAAATACAAGAGTCCCAGGTACCGGATTTAAATATAAAATTTCAACATCCTAGATCTTGATATTTTGTTCACAGACAGAGAGACCATGTTGCGAAAACCACTTTTTTAAACTCAGGGGAGCTCAAATCGTGTATATCCATCAAAATCTTTATATCGAACTTTTGACATGAATCCAATACTTTCTCTTTATATATATGTATATTAACATAAACATATAGGTAAGAGAAAGTGAAAATTTCTTTCTCCTCCCCCCTCTCTTTATCAGATTCTTTCTTTATATGTAGAGTGAGGGACAATATTAAGTCCCACCCATGCGTTTTTCTACTTGTGATTATTTCATTGTTTTTAATAAAATTTTTTAATGCAAACTTTCATGGTTCAAACCAAGAAAATTTCCAAAAAAAGATTTTTTATTTTCATTTATAAAAACAATGAAATAATCACAAGTAGAAAAAGCATCGATGGGACTTAATATTGTCCCTCACCTGGGGCCGGATTCCTCTGAAGAAGAAGAGCCTTTGTGCCTTTGAAATATTAGGAATTAAACTCATTTGGAAAAATAAAAAACTTTGTTTTTATTTTTTCCTTTCCTACACCCTTGCTGAAAAATCAGCGTTGTTGAGAAATTTCGGTCTATAAGAAATTATCTATCTATCTAATCTAATTATATTAAACGAGCAATGTACGTTTGTTTGTTTATATATAGGCCTATGCATATCAGTTCTCGAAAACAGCTCTAACGATTTTTTTCAAATTTTAAATATATACTATTTGTGGTCCCAAAATGAAATTGTGCTAGGTCTCATGTTTGGGAAAATTCGGGTACTAGTACTTTACTGGTGTACTTTTTTAGTTTTTTCTAATTTTCTCGAAATTTCCTTTAAAGATTTCTTTCAAATTTTAAATAGTTCCTAGTTCCCGTATAAAAAACAAATTGCGCTAGGTCTCGTCTTCGGGAAAGCTCGAGTACTAGTACTTTACTAGTGCACTTTTTTTAGTTTTTTTCCAATTTTCGTTTTAAAAAGTTTTATAATGTTCAAAGCCTAGTCAGCTTGCTTCCTGGTCAAACCCTCCCTTTCTTTACCCTGGACCAACAGATTTAACTCTCCTCGAATATTAAATTTTAATTAATGTGCAATTTTGTAAATTTAATTTTTTATATCAATAATTACTTAGAATGTATTTAATTTAATAATGTCAAAAGGCCAATTAGTAGAAAAATACCTATTATTTAAATTATATTATTAAAATACTAATTATTAATTAATTTTATTTAAAATAATAATTTTTAATTGTCTCCAGGCTGACGCATTTCCTGGGCAACTCTCTTATACCTCATGATTAAAGTTTTCTTATGAGGCACTGTCTCCTCTAAGTATCCACTCAGTAATGCTGCTATTCCTCAAAACTTTCCCTGGACTGCTACTTCTTATTTTGGTGTTTTTATTGATGTTTCCATTGAGGAGCAAGTTGTCTCGTTATAATTTCTTTCAAATTTTAAATATTTTCTGATGTACTTTTTTAGTTTTTTACAATTTTATAAAAAAAAAGACCGAGCTCCGGCTCGGTCACCCCAGGCAGCGTTAAAAAAATGCTATTCTCTAAAGAAAGTTTTAACAGCGACGTTAACATGTTGCTTTTATTTCAAAGCTATCAAAATCATAACCTTAGTTTTTAAGGTTAAAGACGCCATGTTTATTTTAAACACGACGTTAAAATATTAAAGCCACCTCTAGACATGGCATTAATTTTTTAACACTATTTGCTAAATGTTAACGCTTTGGCTTTAAAGTTTTTGTTTACAGAATAGCTATTTGAGACAAAGAAGTGATTTTTTTAACGCTTACATTACTTTTTAACACCTATGTGTTTATTTTAAATTTTAACGTCTGTTTTTAGAGAATAGAGCTAAAAATAATAAAATGAATCAAGTTCTTCAGATAACGTTCTCTTTTCAAAGTGTATAAATATACAGCTGTAGAAATAGTGACTGAAACGTTGAAATTTTTTTTAGTTAAATTGTATTATGAATTACAATAAACCACAATTAAAAACAAAAATTTATTTAAAAAAAATACTCCTAACACTAGGAGTACTAGGCAAGATTTATCTCTAGACAAATTTAAAAAAAATCTAATAATATATTATTTGAAGACTATCATGATTTCCGAGTTGTATAAGTTTGGATAATTTTGTTTATTTGTCAATAGTGTCTGGTAGCCGAGAGAGTAAACGCGCATCTCTGACATTCTCAACTTATTCGACCTGAATAATTCAAACACTAAATTTGCTATAGGTTTCGCCGATGATCTAGTGATTTACATATCTGGCTCAAACCCGCTAACTATACAAAAAGAAATGCAAAACCTAGCAGTAAAAATCCATTCTTTCTACCACACCTGGAGGCTAATAATAAACACCTCCAAATGTGAAACAATTTTATTCAGATCTCCCTATGATAATGCCTCTTCCAGCGTTAAAAAACACTGGAAAAATTTCATTATCACTCTCGACGGTGAACCTATCCCACACAAAAGAACAGTCAAGTACTTAGGTATCCACCTAGATGATTTCCTCACGTTTAACTCTCATTTAGAGATCCAGCTTGGTAAAGCACAGGAGCATTCCAGAGACTCAGTCGATTGTTTTTCTCCAAATATTTAGATAAACAAATAAAAATCATTTGTTATAAACTCTTAATTCGGCCAATCATCACCTACGGTTGCAACATATGGTTTAATCAAAGTGCATCGGCTATGGAAAGAATTCGCACCTTCGAACGTAAGTGCCTCAGAGCCTGCCTAGGTTTATATAGATCCCCCGAAACGGACTTCCGCCACTACGTGAGCAACAAAAAAAATTTATAATATAGCCAACATCATTCGGATTGACAATTTTATTATTAAACTCATTAGAAATCATTACAAACAGGCATCAATAATATTCGAAAATAACCTAATTTGCAGCCCCCCACTCTATTACAGCGAAAATTATTTTGAAAAAAACCCTAAAAACCGGCTACATCCCACCCGAGGGATTTCTCTATCTAGACAGACTAGGTTATATTCAAGACCAGGACAACATCCCAATTCTATACCACGCAGCCAGACGTAAAACGGATAAAAAAATAACTTTCGACCCCTTCTTACGTGGTCAAGACCCTAACAGAATCTGGAGATTCGATATGGCCATCTCCGAGAGAGATACGAATTCAAAAAGTGGCAGCAATAGATACTGGTGGTTAGAGTAATAAAATCTAACACGGGTCATTCACAGACGCGTAGTCACTGCTACAAACCTGAGACACATGAAGTGCTTATCTGGATTTAAGATGCTATAGAGCAAAGTTTTTTTTTAATTATTTTTTCTCTTTTGTAAATATTGTATATAATCGTTCCCCTCCACCCTCTCCCACCCTATCTCCCCCATCCTCGTGTCCCCAAAAAATCCAAAAATAATATTCTTGTTATGAACACCAGGTTTTTTGTTTATAGTCTTTTCCTGGTAATTTATTTTTTTACCCAATTTTTTAAACACATCTAAAGAAAAATATTTATATATATGTTTATAAATTAATTTTATTTACTATTAATGGATTAAAATATTGTATTATCCCTGAGTAACCTTACGGTCATAGTGGATACTTAAGAAATTATAATTCAAATGCATGTTTCAAATTGTTTTTCATGACTGCATACAAATGTAAAGTTCAAATGGCTAATAAAAACAATTTATAAAAAAAAAAAAAGAGTAAACGCAACAGTCTAGTAAACAAGGAGTCGCTAGTTCGATCCTTGTCGGGACATTTTTTTTTATTTCAATCCTCTATCATTATATACAGTATCTCTCATATTAACATTTATAATTAAATTAACAAATATTTTTTCAATATAATTAATTTCAATTGTATAAAAGTTAATATGAGAGATACTGTATATACGGATAAAGAATTGAAATAAAAAAAAATGTCCCGACAAGGATCGAACTAGCGACTCGTTGTTTACTAGACTGTTGCGCTTACTCTCTCGGCTACCAGACACTATTGACAAATAAACAAAATTATCCAAACTTATACAACTCGGAAATCTTGATAGTCTTCAAAGTCGATTTTCTTGAGTGCTCTTGAGTAGTGCATCCTACTGCTTTAGGAAAATGATGTCCAGATACCAATCTTCAAATCCTATGAGTTTGAAAAAATCGGTGACCCACCAATCCTTGTTAGCTAACTAGATTAAATAATATGATTAGCTTAACTAGATGTGAAATCGATTATACTTACAATTTCCATACAGAATCGAAATTCTCTTTGCTCACAATTTTCTTCCCTTGGCGAAAAGTCTGAGAGTATAAATCAAAGAGTTTCTCCAACTGCTTCCTCTTACACTTAAGAAAGATCCATTCGAAGCTGACCGTCCCGCCCAGGATGAAATTAACCACCGACGAGGTGAATAGATTCAACTGATCCCACGTGACAAAGCAATTGACAAAGCAAAGGAAAGTGACGGTGAAGAAGCCGGCCGCTGTGATGCGAACTAACCAAATCCAAATGAAATTCAAGAGCGAATTCTGAAAAACCCTCCTTGGCCAGAGATCTAAGAGAGCCAACGAGCTGAGCAGCTTCTCCAGGTACTCTAGTCCTGAGGAAGACTCGAAACTCTGAGATCCTCCCATGCTGATTGTCGAACGAATCGAATCGAATAAAACGACGTCAAATCACCGAGAAATATTATTTATTTATTTAAAACAAGTCAAAAATGATTGACACAAAAATTGAATGAATTATTTAAAAACTTGGAGAACTTATTAGTGGAAGGATTAATAATTTAGAAAGTTGAGATTCTAATCAATGTTTGGGAATATTTTAATTTAAAAAATCTCTGGTGTGAGTGGTCGCACAGCACACAACTTTCTCTTGTTCTGTGCTTGTCACACCAGATTTTTTGGGTCGAGATATATTTGTGCACCGTTTATTTTGAAAGTGGTGTAAGTCCATTTTCTATTGTTTCGAGAAAAGGAAAGGTTAGCATATCTGTTTATTAAAGAATCTATATTCCGACCAATTTTCAATTGTACAAAACATGGGAATTTTTAAAGAAATTTACCACTAGGGCGGGGAGGGGGGATGGGGCGAAGCTCAACTCAACTGGGGCGCCATTTTTCGTTCGAGCTTTTTTTTTGTATTTTTCTCCGGATTTTGTGATATAAAATGAATTTATTATGAAATTTCAAAAAAAAAAGCCGGAGATTTCGGAAAAAAGCCGAAAAGCCGGATGCGCGAGGGGCGATAAAATTATAATTTTTTTAAAATGAGTCTATATTAAAAAAAAAAAAAAAAAAAAAAAAAAACGTATAAAACTGATTTTTAATCGTTCGGTATAGTAAGTAGGCACGCAACCGCTACACCAAGCCCGAGGGCTAAATCAAAGTTGGAAAGGGGATTTTTTAAATGTCCTACGGGCTTGGAGTAGTTGGTAGCGTGCCTACTTTCTATACCGAACGTCGCGGGTTCGGAACCCAGGCAGTCCGATGATTTTATTTAAGCCAGCGGTCGGGAAACTTTTTTAATCATTACCCCAAAATATTTTTGTGTAAGTTGATATTACCCCATGGCGAAGAGCAAAAAAAAAAAAAAACGAAATCGCCTCTTTTTAGCATTTTTCATATTATAGCCCCCATGATAATTTTGAAAAGAAAACAATAACTAAAAATTTAATTTGAACATCATTTATTCAATTGAGGGTTGACAATTTTGGGTACTGTAACAAATTATAATAATAATAATAATGGTGGTACAAACAAAAATTAGAAAAAAATCTGGTGTGACTGGCGCACAGCACACAACTTTCTCTTACCTTCGGTAATCGAAAGTTGTGTACTGTGCTTGTCACACCAGATTTTTTGTGTCGACATATATTTAGTTTCCGACAGTACAGTATATTCGATTTTCAAGATGTAAAATTTATAAGTATAGCAAAATGTTTATATCTTGATACTATAATGGATGACGGCTATCCTTTTCCTTAAAGGCCTCAGGAGTGGATAGGGGTCAATTATATAAAATTATACCCGAGATGGATATATAAAAATACTTTTATTTTGTATTGCAGTATTCACAATAATTGAACGGCAGGGCGTTCACAAATTTTGATACACTGGTTGGCCGAATTGGTTTGGTACAAGTGAGATAAAAATATACTTTAATATTAGGTGGTGGTCTTTGAGACACGAAGGTGGAAGTTGGTCTTTGAGACACAAAGGTGGAAATCGGTCTGGCGGCTGGGCGCGGCGCTGAGCAGCGCTAAGCCGTTGGTAAGGGAGAAGGAAGTGCAGAGTTGGCCTATTGACTAGCACGTGGCTGGAATGTGCTTATTTAGCACCTTAACAAGACATAATTTCTCTCGAATATATTATTACTGATAAAGTTATAAAAAAAATAGAAAGTCTGATGTGGCCAGCACTACAATACCATGGCAACCATTTCTCCTATCTTTTCTATGGAGTACAAGAGTAAAGTGGTCTTCAGAAGAATTCAATGACAAAATGAGAATATACATTTTAAAGAGAATCTAAAAAATAATTGATTTTTGAATTAAAAAAAAAAAAATCGTTCCAGCGAATTTTGAGAAAATCGAAAAAAACTGAAAAAGTGCATCAGTAAAGTACTAGTACTCTTTGGTCGATTTTGTTCAAAAGCTTCGTGTCACGTCCCATGGGGGTGCCTAACTTAAATATAAAATTTCAACCTCCTAAGTCTTTTCGTTCTTGAGATATCTTGTTCACAGACACACACACGCACACAGACAGACCATGTCGCGAAAACCACTTTTTTGGATTCAGGGGACCTCAAAACGTGAAGATCCATCAAAATCTCGACATTGAATTTTTGACATGAAACCAATACTTTCTCTCTCTATATATATTAACGTATATATAGAGGTAAGAGAAAGTAAAAAGAATAATTGAAAACATTCTTCCTTCACGTTTTGTAGAAATGATGTTGTTTCAAGTTCGATGCAATTGCTTCAAAATTGGGACTTTTTGATGTAAGAGCAATTTGAATACAGTCTTCGGCGTTTAATCGATTTCTGTTCTTCGTTTTTATGTTCATTAGAGTGGGAAAGGCTTGTTCGCACAAATATGTTGTTCCAAATGGCAACAATTTTTTAACCGCCTCTTCATGTGCAATTTTGAAAGTCGCTAAATTGTTTAAGTTGAAAAAAAATACTAAAAGGTTTATAAAATAGCAAATTAAAAATATATACTTTTTACTCACAAAAGTTTCATTTTTATCCTATTTGGGGTAATTTACCCCGGTTCTCCGACCGCTTTTTGGATACCAAATGACTTAAATAGAAATGTCTGAACCCCCAAAAGATATTATCATATATAACGGTTATCGTAAAAGTCTTAAAATTGCCGAAAAGAGTGTGTGAATGTGTTCGTGAGTGTGAGTGTGAGTGAGAAAAAAGATTAAAATGATGCGTTTGTTTTTAATTTCTTTTATTATTCTTTGATTTAATTTATTCATTATTATAACCATTTCTAATACTTTTTTACTTTCTCTTACATCTATATATATGTTAATATATATAGAGAGAGAAAGTATTGGATTCATGTCAAAAATTCGATGTCGAGATTTTGATGGATATACACGTTTTGAGGTCCCCTGAATCCAAAAAAAGTAGTTTTCGCAAAAATCAATTATTTTTTAGATTCTCTATAAAATGTATATTCTCATTTTGTGATTGAAATCTTCTGAAGACCACTTTACTCTTGTACTCCATAGAAAAGATAGGAGAAATGGTTGCCATGGTATCAAAATATAAATATTTTCCCATACTTATAAATTTTACATCTTGAATTCAATTGTACCCTACTGTCGGAAACTAAATACATGTCGACACAAAAAATCTGGTGTGACAAGCACAGTACACAACTTTCGATTACCGAAGGTAAGAGAAAGTTGTGTGCTGTGCGCCAGTCACACCAGATTTTTTTGTAAGAAATTAATATTTTCAAAAATCACTTCTTAAGCCACTGCTACGTAATAAAAGTAATTAACTTGCCAAATTATAACGTTCTAGATTTAATAGTTTAGGGTCTGCGTCAATCATCATTCAGGCATATCTCTTATATTGTCCCAGTGATCTCATATGCAGGGGCGCCGGAACGAATTTAAATCAGGGGGGGCAAAAAAAAATTTTTTTAGAAAATTAAAATAGTTTAATATGTTCAAATAGTATAAAACAAAAACAAATCTATAAAACTTTAAAAATTTTAAATAAAATCACAATTTTAATAAAATTAAAATTTTAAAAAATTTGCTAGTGATTTTATCAAAAATTTTTGGAAAAATTTGAAAAAAAAAATGAATTTTTTACTCTTTTAATTTTTACTTTCTCTTACCTATGTATATATGTAATATATATATATATATAGAGAAAGTATTGGATTCATGTCAAAAATTCGATGTCGAGATTTTGATGGATCTTCACGTTTTGAGGTCCCCTGAATCCAAAAAAGTGGTTTTCGCAACATGGTCTGTGTGTGTGTGGGTGTGTGGGTGGGTGGGTGGGTGGGTGTGTGTTCAATTTTAAGCATGAAGGAATTGAGCTATGAGGTTGAAATTTTATATTTAAATAAATAAAAGCAACTTGTGGTTTTTTTTCTTGGACGTATTTTTGACAGGTAGTATGTCGTTATTTTAATTATTAAAAACACTAAATTTTTCAATAATATTTATTTTTGGTTAACAGACGCGCTATCATGTTTCGGCCACCATGAGAGCCATCATCAGAACTGAAACAATACACACATATATAATACAAGATAATTATACTTAGTCAAAATTCTTTTTTATGGCAATTTGAAAAATATTCCGTTATAAATTTATAAATATAAATACGTCAATGGAAAGACACACTATTTTGTTTTTTTTTATAAAAAATAAAATTGAAATTAATTTAACAGAAATTAATGTGTTATTCCAATATTTACCCAAAAGTTCATCCACATAACAAAAGGTCTTGAGGTGTAATGTATATGTTTTAACAATTATTTTTATATTATTTATGATTCAAATTAATTATTATCGAACTTAATTTCTGTACGTCAGGTGTGTTCTAAACTGACAGATATTAGCAACAAAAACAAATAGAATTGATAAAAAGACAGGCAACATACTTAATATAATTATCGACAACATCACATCGAGATAGTATTTAAAATATTTTAATCAAAACCCACACACATAAATCATTCCTTTTTGAATTATATTAATAATTCTAATTGATAATATTTTTATATAATATAATATAATTCAAAAAAGGAATGGTTTATAAGTGTGGGTTTTGGTTAAAATATTGTAAATACTATCTCGATGTGATGTTGTCGATAATTAGATTAAGTATGTTGCCTGTCTTTTTATCAATTCTATTTGTTCGTGTTGCTAATATCTGTCAGTTTAGAACACACCTGACGTACAGAAATTAAGTTCGGTAATAATTAATTTGAATCATAAATAATATAAAAATAATTGTTAAAACATATACATTACACCTCAAGACCTTTTGTTATGTGGATGAACTTTTGGGTAAATATTAGAATAACACATTAATTTCTGTTAAATTAACTTCAATTTTATTTTTATATAAAAAAACAAAATAGTGTGTCTTTCCATTGACGTATTTATATATATAAATTTATAACGGAATATTTTTTTCAAATTGCCATAAAAAAAGAATTATGACTAAGTATAATTATCTTGTATTATATATGTGTGTATTGTTTCAGTTCTGATGATGGCTCTCATGGTGGCCGAAACATGATAGCGCATCTGTTAACCAAAAATAAATATTATTGAAAAATTCAGTGTTTTTTAATAATTAAAATAACGACATACTACCTGTCAAATCTGTCCAAGAAAAAAAAAAAACCACAAGTTGCTTTTATTTATTTAAATTAATTTGGACTGCATCCACCATTTTATTAAATTATTTATATTCATTGAATTTTATTTAAAGAGGTTAAAAGGCAAATCTTTGAAGAGCAGTGGGTTGCAGGGCTGGAACGAGATTTTTTAGGGGGACAAAATTTAATTTGACGCCCCCTTTCTATGCAAAATTCATATCATTTTACCTTTTTTTTTTTTTAGTCAATCTTTCTTTAGTTGCCGCCTGATATTTGCCGCCTGGGGCACATACATGCCCCCCTCCCTAGATCCGGGCTGTTCTAAACCAAAATTTCTCAGTCATAGATGATCAAGGGGAAGGAATCAAATATTCATTTTCTTAAATTATAATTCATTAAAAATATTGTTATTGCTTTATTTTTATATTGTATTTTTTGTTTTGTATTTTTATTTTGTAGTATAATTCTTAATTTTGAAATTCCTCTCCACTTAACTCCAACCCCCTTTAATTAACCGTTAGAGGTGACGTTTTCTCTCACCTCCCCCTCCCACATTCCCGAGGGCCATAGAAAAACATTCACAGTATTCTTGTATTGAAAAAAAAATCATAATCTAAATGTTGACATTTATTACAAAACTTTTAAATAATAAGAACAATTACAAAATAAATTGTTATTTTATTACAAAAGATTTTTATAGAAAGTCAAAATACAAAGTATGTATAGGGAATTATAATTCAAATTAAAAAAAAGAAAAAAAAAAGAAGAGGTCAGGCACACACAAGAGCCAAGTGGCACTTGTGTCTTTGCACACGCGCGCCTTTTTTTATTATTGTGTAAGAGAGAATCAAGAAAACAGGTAGCCACTAAGCGCTCGTTGGCTTTAAATAAAAAAAAAAGGCCCAAGAGATAATGAGTGAGTGAGTGAGTAGTCTTTGTCACATATTGAGAGGCTCAGACATTCTTGTTCATAGAGAGAGAAAGAAAACTGGTTGGTCTTGAATCAAAAAAAAAAAAAAATCTTAGGCCACTTCTCTCTTAAAAGTCAATTATAATAATACAAAAAGAAGAGATTAACGTAATCAATATTTTACTTAAAACTTCAACTTAGTTTCAGTAAATCTTATTTCTAATAAAGTCCCACGGGCCTGGTGTAGGGGTTAGCGTGATAACCTTGTATACCAAAAGTTCGGACCTCAGGCAGTCCGATGATGAAGGGGCGTTGCAAAGCGGAGGTGTGTAAGTTCCCCTTCCATCGAGGATCAGAATTTAATATTTGATCAAATAAGTTTTATTTTTCTCCCCTTTTTTTTGTTTATTTTATATCAATGTACTGTATTTTGTTGTACAATGTTGTCAAAAAAAATAAATAAAATAATGAATGCTAACAAAATTTTGTCAAATTTTTTTTTCTATTCATATTGTTATGGTTTTATTTTTATATTGTATTTTTTGTAGGATTGTATATATTTTTATTTTGTAGTATGTTCTGGCAAAATTTTGTTAACATTCCTTTTTTTTTTTTGACAAAATTAGAAATAATTTTTTTTTTCTTTTGTAAAAATATCAGAATTTGTTTTTCTTGATCCAATTTTTTTTTTTTTATCCCATTTTATTGTGATTCAAAAAATTTTTTTTATACCTGCTGGATAATAAGCAGTCGAAACGTTGCACAGTTTTTATATTTTTAATAAATAATTAATAACAAAAATGTATGTAAAAATGTAATAAATAATTAATAACAAAAAAGTAGTCTATAATTAAAAATAATAGATATCGTAATTATTATTTAGGTATGTTTTAAAGTCTAAATGCTCTAAGATGCCGAAAATTATTAATTTGTTAAAAATTGTTTTATTGAAATACAATTAAAAACTGGTCTAAGAGCCCAGTATAATTTTGTAAAATATCACTATCTTCTATAGGTCTACATAATAAATATATATTTATGCGCTCAGATGGCAAAATATTATAAGTTCCTTCCTTCACAGCGACAGTACAGTAGAGGGTTTTTTTTTTATTTAACCTCATCTCCCTTTATTTATTTCAAGTGATCAGTTGAAATTTGTGGCATGAGATTGGATGCCAACCCCTAAGGGGTGGAGCTTATTCACTCAAAAAGCTTGATGGTCTATTAGACACTTGAAATTTTACACCTTTTTTTTCACTTGATCTTATTTATTAGACTAATTCATTATGTGGCACTCTGTAATTTTATTTATTTAATTATTCGACGAGTTCAATTAAATATTTATCATATACATAAATAATTTTTATTTTTTTTTTTTTTTTTAGTTCTTATTAAGAAATAATCGCACGACTAGTGGCGGCGAAAGTCAATTCGCCCGCCGGCTTAAAAACTCCAAATACGTCCTTAAAGGTGAAGAAAAAAAAAAAAAACTGCAATCGCAATAATTAACAACTCTAATGTGAGAATTTTTAGAAAAAAAAAATAAATTCATTCTTGATTTAGTGGAAATATAAATTTTGAGCCTGCTCAAATAAGAATTTGCGAACTTGTAAGGGTGTAAAAATTTCATTTTGAAAAATTGGTCAACGTTGAATGTTTCGTTATACAGTTCTTATCAATTTAAGAGAAATTGTAACTTCAACAATTAATAACTCAAAGTGTTATAGGTTTCATGGCGAAAATAATTTTTCTGTAAATAAATACTTTGAGTATAAAATATTTTGTTTCGAAATTAAGGGAAGTTTCCTGAAAAGAGTATGACAGACAGACCTACGGTCATTAGCGAATTATACATAGATATTATTATTATTAGTATTGTAGTATTAGTAGTATTATTACTATTATCTATAGATAATACATATTTAGAAAATTAAATTAAAATTGATGAAAATCTATAATATTGTATTATTTTAACAAATTGTTTTATTTTTGTATTCATATTGTTTTGACTTTGTTTTATTTTTGTATTTTTATTGATTTTATTTTATATTGATATTTTGTAAATTGATATGTATGTATTGTAAGGGATGGCCGAGTAGCCCTAAAAAAAAAAAAAAATTAACAAATACAATTTTTTTAAAAAGAGATTTTTCAGATTTATTGTACATTATATTAATTGACTGAAACGTGTTGTTTGGGAAATCACGTGACATGATTAAGGAAAACTAGAGGGTGATTAAGGGGGTGCGGTTCACCTTTGACGGGTGACGCGGCTAGTATCGTTATAAAAAAGATATAAATTTTTTATATATGCTCTCTATCCTAATGACAAACTATTTTCTCCTAAACCAAATTTTTTATATATGCTATCTATGGTTAGTACAAACTGTTTTCTCCTAAACCAAACTACTATATCCGAACACGCTTAGGATAAACTAGTTTGTCCTAAAAACTACATATACATTTAAGTCTGCAGCTGGTTAACCTTGAATTTGAAAACAATTACAAATTTTCTAACTACAAAACTTGATTTTGTAGAAATTTCATGGAATATAACTATAATAAAGTTTAATTTCAAATTAATTAGATGCGTTAAATTTTTTTTCTAAGACGTCTAAATGCAATTGATAGATAAATAATAGTCACCAGCCGGGGTGGTAGACGCCTTAGGGTCCCCCCCCTCTTTCCCCTCCCCTACTTCACTCCTCTGCTCTCTGATTTGATAACATCAGCAAGCAACCTTGGCACACACACACACAAACCGCAGTCTATTCACTTTATTAATCTCTCTCATTATGTAAATGGACAAAAAAAAAAAAAAAAAAAAAAAAAACTCTCTTGGGCTATTAAAAATAGATCACCAAACTTGCGTGTGTGTGTGTGTGTGTGTGTATTAAGTAAGAGATAATAAATTACTGATCATATTTAGAAGAAATTTTATAAAAGAATTTTTTTTTTTTTTTTTCACTTCATAATTTGATAATAATAATTTCGTTGGCATCTGAAAACTTGTTTATTAGTCTGAGAGTTAGAGTGAGAGATGATAATTTGCGAACGTTTAACGCGCGCATACAGAGACAGGCGGATGATTGTAATTAAAAGTAATTTATTCTGCGCATCCATTGCGCACGCGTTTAGGGTCAAAACCATAATTTAGGTAAAAAAAAAAAACTATATAGTGGGAAAGTTTTGCAATTTTTTAATATTCCCGTGTAAAGAAAGGTCCTATAATTCAACTTCAAGTGGTCTAACTAATAACAATAATTTTTATTTTATTTTTCCTTCACATTAACTTGATATTTATTTTATTTATCCTTTATTTTTAATTTAATTTTTTTTTCTTATCAATATTATTTTATAATATTTCTTTCTAGAAATAAAAGACATATTTTAGGCATAAATAATAAAACTAAAAGTGTTATTAATTACAATAAAATACACCGTTTCGGCTGTTAATCCTGCAGCCTTCTTCAGTTAGATGCAATCCTTTGAACAAAGAACACTAACAGTGTTCATTCATTCAGAATTGCCAGCCGAAATGTTGTATTTTATTGTAATTAATAACCCTTTTAGTATTATTATTAACCATAATTTTATTCCTAGAAATAAATATTATAAAATAATAAATAAAGTAAAAAAAATAAATAAATTATAAATAAAGAATAAAATAAATATCAGGTTCTAGTTAATATCAATAATTCTGAAAGTTTAAATCAATCATATATTTTTCTGTTTTTGTTTTAATATTGTATTTCTATTGTTTTTAATTTATATTAATTTTATAAATGTATACATTGTATTCATTAATAAAAATAAAACAATTTCTACATATCAATATTTTATTAAATTTAATGGTAATGTAAAAAATAGAAACAAAATAAGATCAATCCCTTCGCCAAAATAAACTCTCAATTTACGACGTTTCAGTTTAATTTTATTGAATCATTATCAGATGTCTGGGCTACAATTGATTTTTAATTATATTTTTTATTAATAATTAATATTCTTAAAAAATTATTACAATGGTTATTTTTTTGTTAAAATTTTATAAATATAAATTTTACAGAAACGTTACAAGTAATGTTGATCTTTTAAAATTTTTCTTTTATATATAATTTAAATAATATTTGAATAATTATCCTGATTAATCTATTAAATTATAGATTTTGCCCTAACACATGATAATGGTTCAATACAAATCAAAACGTCGTAAATTGGGAGTTTATTTTGGTGAAGAGACTACTACTTTTTCTGCCATTTCTAATAATTGACCTCAGCGTTAATTACAGTCCAAAAAAGCCAAGTAATTTATATATTTAATAATCTGTAGTTAGGCAACGTTTCAGCAGGTCTTCATCAGGAGGTATGTATTAATGTACAGTTTATTGAGGTTGATTTGTGAATGAAATAATATTGAATTATTATTTATAGTAGTGTTGGTTTTACGTGAAACATATTTATAATGTTGTCGTGAAGTGAAAGTTGACTGTGCAGACGTTTCGGGTATTTCAAAATTCCGATAGATATTGAATATTTAATTATTTTTAGATTTTATAAAATATAAAAAAAAAAAAAAAACAATTTTATTTTATTAATATTTGTAGCTACATATTATTGTTTTCATTTATTTTTTCTACAAAGTTTTTATTGTAACTTCACACGGGGTTAGGCAATTTCTTACGGATTTTCGACCTTCAAATACAAAACACAAATTAAAAACAAAGTTGTTACGTTAAAGAAATCATGTCAATATGAATCAATAAAAACAAAATTGACAAATTCCATCCGGTATCCTCTGTATCTTTCTTCTTGATATGTTTATTTATTTATTTTTTTTTTAATTATGCAAAGCTCACTCACTCTCTCTCTTCCTTCTAGCTTCTGTTAAGTTAACCTTTTTTTTTTTTCTTCTTTCCTCTCTTAAATGGAATCTGTATTAATGGATTTCGTGAAGTTATTTCATACGCCACTATGATACATGTTTGAGAAACCGGTTTTTAGGGTTTGTTGCATATATACACTTTTTTTTTTTGTGAAATATAGCTACGTTTGTTGGACCGGTTAATCAAACAAAATTTTTCTAATTAAAAAAATAATAAATAAATGATTGGAAGAGAAGCTACTATTAACCAGTAAAGGTTAAGTTTACCGCTTCTTAAATACGCTAAAAAAATAAGATATTTATTTCGTGAGTTGATGAGATGGAATTCTTAAATTAAAAAAAAATAACACTTGCTGTTTGTTACGTCATCAAGTGAGTAGTTGAAGATATAAATAAGAAGTCAAATTGTTTTTTTTTAAACGAAATGGATTTGCAGAAAAAATATATTTAGAATAAAAAAAAAAAAAACTAAATCCCCAAATGGGACAAAAAATTAAAATCGACACAATAAATTATTATTTTGTTTTATTTATTAGGCAAAAGGCATCGGGCCTTCATATAATTTTTGTAAGAGTATATATAAATATGACTATAAACAAATAGGAATACAATATAAAAGATAATAAGAATAAATATGACTACCGAAAACTACGGATACAAATAAATAAGATTACAAACAAATAAGGATACAATATAAAGCATACCAATAAACAAGCAAATAAGGATACAATTAATAAGAAATAAGAGTACAAAAAGTTTTTTTTTACAATATTATTTTGTTTTTTTTTTATAAAGGAATCAATTAATTCGTTAATATCTTTCTAGAATTTAAAAAAAATTAATTTTTAATAAATTTTCTTTTATTTTAACCTAAGAACAAAAATGTAGTATATATAATAAATTTATTAACCTATCACTAGATAAAAAAATATTTTATACCCTGAAGATGGTCATAACAATCATCGAAACTTTGTAGGCTCATTTTTAATCGGGAATATACCAAAAATCCTGCTACCCGAACCTTTACTGGTAAGCAGATTTTGGGGAGAGCCTGAGAAACTACAGCTAGTAGAGGAATGCATCAAGGCCGGCATAACGACTTCCATCTTTTTTCTTTTAAATAAAATTTTCTAAAAAAAAAAAATCTGGTATGATAGCACACATTTTTGCATACCTTCTAAATTCTGTATTCTATATTCCTGGGGAAACAAGCACTCCAGATTTTTTTTTTTTTTTATAAAATTTATTAAAAGATAAAAAAATATACTTTCTTGCCATTTCTCCATATATTTTACCTATTAAAGTAAAGGGTACTTCAAACAATTTGCAAAATGAGAATATAAATTTTAAAGAAAGTGGCAAACCCAAAAAATAATTGATTTTGTTGACTTTTTAATCAAAAAAAACGGACTGAATTTTGAGGAAAATCGAAAAAAACTGAAAAAGTGCATCAGTAAAGTACTAGTACTCTTTGGCCAATTTTGTTCAAAAGCTTCATGTCACGGAACTCAGGGTTGTGCCTAGCTTAAATATAAAATTTCAACCTCCTAGCTCTTTTCGTTCTTGAGATTAGTAATTTTGAAAATTAAAAAAAAAAATTCCAAAAAGCTTAAATAAAATCATCGGGCTACCTGGG
>JAKCPI010001751.1:0-66558 GCA_023213315.1 Euborellia annulipes | reverse complement strand
GGAGCGCCGTTTTAAAAGGGAACCTTCGTTAAAGAAAGCTTATGTCGATTTTATGCGAGAATATCATCATTTGGGCCATATGTCACTTATTAAAGAATCTTTATTAGATTTATCTCCGTCCTCTTCCTGTTATCTTTCTCATCATGGAGTTTTTAAAACCCACGATCCTACTAAAAAGATTCGTGTAGTGTTTAATTGTTCAAGTCATACTTCCAATCATTTATCCCTTAATGACATCCTCCTTACTGGACCTCCTTTGCAGGCCGATCTAAGGATGTTATTAATCGCTTTCCGTCTCCATCCTGTGGCTGTCTCTGCGGACTTGGTAAAATTCTATAGATGTATTGAGCTTGATGAGGCCTCAAGGCAATTCCTACGGATCTTCTGGCGTGAAAACGAGTCAGATCCCGTGGAGGCCTACACCCTCAATACATTGGTTTTTGGAACAAAGTCCGCCCCATTTCAAGCTCTGTACACCATTAAAAAACTCATTGAATTGGAACAAGCCAATTTTTCTTCCGAAGTCACCTCCATTCTTAATTCCCGTCTCTACATAGACGATTTAGTGGTTTGCTTCCCTTCCTTGGACGAAGCTGCCTCTGTCCTTAAGGGGATACAAGTTCTATTAGGAAAGGGTGGTTTTACTCTAAGTAAATGGGCCTCTAATCGTCCGGAGCTTCTCCAAATTTTAAATGTAAAATCTGAAAACCGCAAGGATTTTAACCCAACGGCTAATAATCCCGAGCTTACTCTAGGGGTAAATTGGGATCCTGTTGAGGATATTTTCCGATTTCAAATAAATCCTTCCTATAATGAAGCTCTTACAAAAAGAACTTTATTATCTGAAATCGCGAAAATATTTGACCCCTTAGGTTTTATTTTACCTTTAACAATTAGTTTAAAAATACTTTTTCAAGATTCCTGGCTTCACACCTCCAACTGGGATGATATTTTACCTACCATTATACAAGACCGCTGGAATGCCTTTTGTTCTGAGGTTCTTGATTTAAACCACTTACAAGTCGCCAGGTATACTGGGGTTCCTAACGCTAGTCATTATGGTTTATTAGGTTGTGCCGACGCCTCCTCACGAGCTTACGCTGCGGTAGTGTACCTCCTGTCCTTCGACCAAAACGGGGTCCTACTCAAATGCTCCTTCTTAAGTGCAAAGGGCCGAGTCGCTCCTATCAAATCCCCCTCGTTGCCTAGACTTGAATTGTGTGCTGCTTTACTATTAGCAAATTTAATTCATTCTATAAAAACAACCTTATCGAGTCCAGCTAAAAACATTTACTGCCTCTCGGATTCTAAAATCGTTTTGTCCTGGATTAACTCCTGCCCAACACTCTGGAGTGTCTTTGTGGCAAACAGGGTGGCAGAAATACAAAATTTACTTCCTGAAGCTAAATGGTCCCACATATCTGGTACTGATAATCCCGCTGACTTAGCTACTCGTATCTTAACTGTCAATGAATTTTTATCATGTCCTTCGTGGTTCAATGGACCTTCTTTAAATTTTGAGGATTTAGAATCCGACAATTCATTTGAACCCCCTCAAGCTACTTTTATAGAACAAAGAAAAACAGCTTTAACTACGAAACCTAATATTTCTTTATTTCCTTTCGATCGTTTTTCTTCCTGGGGCAAACTCATCCGCACCATTGCTTGGATTTTGAGAGTTTCCTCATGTAAATCTAATTCAGGTCCTGTTCTGCAACCGGCTGAACTGAATAAGGCAGAATTGGTTTGTGTACAAATAGCTCAAAAGGAAGTATTCGCGTCAGAAATAACTTTACTCTCCTCTAACCAAGAACTGCCTAAAGGTCACACTTTATCTAACCTTAACCCGTTTTGGGACAAAAGAGATTTGGTTTTAAGAGTAGGCGGCCGCTTACACCAAGGGCCTTTTACCTTTGACATGAAACACCCCATCATTCTACCCTACCATCATCGGGTTACTTACCTTTACATTAGGTTCATTCATTGGTTATATTTCCACGCGGGTCCTCAGCTCACACTTTCAATGCTTAGACAAAAATACTTTCTTTCCCGAGCTCGCAATTTAATCCGAAAGGTATATAGAGAATGTACGGTTTGCGCACGCTTTAAACCAACACCTTTTAAACAAATAATGGCTCCATTACCTGCTTCTCGCATTACTCCTACACGTCCTTTTCTCGCTACCGGGTTAGACTATGCCGGGCCATTTCTCTTAACTGAAATAGTAGGTCGCCGCCGTATCCCTCATAAAGGCTACATCGCCCTATTCGTTTGCATGACAACTAAAGCGGTTCATTTGGAAACAGTTTCCAATTTAACATCTGAATGTTTTTTAGCTGCTTTTAATCGCTTTGTTAGTCGCCGGGGTGTCCCTAAAGATCTGTACTCCGACAGAGGCACTACGTTCCAGGGGGCAAACCGCGAACTGAAAATGGTGATGACCGAAATCGCTAACTTAGAGAACCAGTCCGCAGAGTCATTAGCGTCTAAAGGCATACATTGGCATTTTTTAACCCCTTATAACCCGCATGCGGGAGGTCTGTGGGAACGAGCGGTACAGTCTCTAAAATATCACCTTCGAAGAGTAGCTGGCAAAACTCCTCTCACCTTCGAAGCATTTAATACTTTACTTACTCAATGTGAGGCTATTCTAAATTCTCGGCCACTTACGCCTCTTTCTGATTCTCCTGATTCTTTATCCGCTCTTACTCCATTTCATTTCCTCATCGGCTCCGCCACGACTGCTGTTCCATCCTCGGATCTCTCCCATCTCTCCGTTTCCCGACTAGATCTTTGGCAGAAAATTACAGCTTATCGAGATACTATTTGGAAACGATGGATCCGCGAATACGCAGTCACGTTAAACAAACGTAACAAATGGATGTCCAAACATCCTGATCTACAGGTCGGCCAACTCGTGCTCATTATGGAGCCTCAAGCACCCCCTCTCACCTGGAAGTTGGGTCGCGTGTCAGAGGTTTTCAGGGGTACTGACAAGCAGGTCAGATCTGTAAAACTTCAAACTGATCAAGGCTTTATTGAACGACCGATTGTACGTTTGGCTGCAATACCAATGCCAGACACTCACTAAATAAACATCTCGCTCAAGATCCTCTGAATTTACAACTTTTGCAATTCTACATTTTGAAATCTACAACGACGCTGCACATTTTCATTTATTTAACGACACCGCAATGCAATTTACAATTGGTACTGCACAACATTCCTTAATGCAACAGAACCGCAATGCACTTAATGGCTAACGTGAGCCTAACAAACTCCTGTTTTCATCAAACAAGAGCTCTTTTCCAACAACATCAAGCAATTAACTGAAGATTTACTTGCCATCAAATGCGCATCGTATTTTTTACCAAGGAGACACTATTAACTCTCCTCTTTCGTACTTCTTAGTTTGGTAAGCGTCTTCCCCTACCAACTAAGGTTTACGACTCAATTAGAGACCTCTCGTCTCTAATCGTCTGACTATGCTCGCCGACTCCAAACGCGGCTTAGTCATTTTCCGGCTTAAGGTCTCTGTACCTTTTCCGCACGCCTTCCTACTATCCTTTTCTCCTTCCTGCTCCAGGAAATTCTCCGTTTTAGATGACTTCGTCATCGGCGGGGAGTGTGTCGGTTTCACCGATTCAAAATACTTCAAGCTCCCTAACGGCCATAAAAGAAAACTATGCGCCTAGCGGCCATTGAAGGAAGCTTGCGCGCCACGTGACCATAACGGCATCACGAACAAGACGCCACGCCGCCATTACTGCTCTCTTACAACGTCTCGAACGCCATCAACACAGCTGCACCAGCGATTTTAACTGGCATCTTATGCTCTTTATTTATTATATTTTCATCAATATTTAAACCATATATATATCAAAGTATTTTTTATTTTATTAAACGTGTTCGAAGTACATTAAATGGTTTGTTTATAACGAAACTGTTCCGTGCAAATTATTTAATTTTTTGTCTATGTTTTTTTGTCCTACTTCCCTCGGCATCTCGCTGAAACAGTGACACTAACGATTGAGTAAGCTGTTTCAATAAATAGGAAATTATAAAAAAGAGTAGAGGCAGTGGCGTATTCAGGGCTAGGGGCCGGCCCCCCCCCCCCCCAAAGCCTTCTCCAAAACAAAAAAATACCTATTGTTTTCCCTAATGAATTTTTAAATAAATATTTTATTAACTCTCATAAATTCTAAAATCTAACAAAAAACTTATAAATAATTGAAAAAATCTTTAATATTTACGAATTTTGTATTAAAATTATTTTTTATTTCAAGAAAAAAAAATTTTTTTTATTTGTTTTTTATTTATAATTATTATATTAATCTAAAAAAAATTTCTCCACTTTAAGTTTCTTGGTGAAGGGGGGGGGGGGGGGGGGTTCATAAAACTTTTGGGCCCCCCCCCCCAAGCAGAAATCCTGGCTACGCTACTGAGTAGAGGTATTCATTCCATTACTAATTTATAATCTTTACCTATTTAATTAATTTTAAAATACTAACAATTAAAATTAAATATTTATAATTAATTATAGAATAATAATTGTGAGATTTCAATTCTTAATTAGTCATTGAAAAAAATAAATGAGTTAATTTCTTTCTTGCACAGGATCTAGGGGATGTAGATCGTATATAAATATATATATATATATATATAGGTGTAAATAACCTCTTAAACAATTTTGTTCTTTTATTGAAATGAAACATAATTTTCTTATTAATATAAAGGAAATACACGCCTAAATGAATCATTTCCACATCAACGGAGAGATGTTTATATAAACAATTCTCATATTTATTATGATTCATTCTTATCACATCTTTTTTTTTTTTTTTTCTCTCTCTAGAATTTTCTTCTTTCCGTGATTTTTTTGTTCCACTCTTAAAAGCTTGGCTCTTTTTTTAACCCTTCTCTTAGACAGAGAGAGAGAGAGAGAGAGAGAGAGAGAAAAAAAAAAAATCTTTTGGAATGCTAGGCAACGTTGCCAGGTTGCTTGGTCGTTTTTTTTTTATTTTTTTTATTTTTCACTCTCCTAGTTCTCTTGATTTTTCTAGCGTTCCTTCTTCTTGACTTTTTTTTTTAGTGAAACCACCATGAAGGGAAAAGAAAAATGTTAAAAAAAAAAAATGATAGATATTGTAATAGAATAGTACTAGCCGCTCAGCTCGCCTTCGGCCTGCCTCTCTGGTTCCCCAAAAAAAGCCCATAAAAATTCGAGGATTAATTTCAGAGTTTATGTTTTAAAAATTTTAATAATTAAATCTCACAATTATTATTTGATAATTCATGATATGTATACCAAAATTAGAAAAATTTAATGAGGACTTTAATTAATTAATTGTAATTAAATTGTGAGATTTAATTATTTAATTAAATTTCTAACTTTGTCTATTAGGTGTGACAAGTTAATGTTATTGTCTTATTTTCTTTAAATTTAAACTGCTTACCGTTGGCTTTAGTTGAAACAATAATTTTATTAGGTGAATTGGTGGATTCAGTCTAAAAATTATTTTAAATTGTTTATTTTAGTTTACAGATGTTTCACTTCTGATGATGGCTTTTTGGTGGTCGAAACTGAGATAAAGCACTAAAACATATTATTGAAATTTATTTATTTGTTATAATTATACCACCTGTATGTGTTATTAAAAAATAATAATTTTCAATAATATGTTTTAGTGCTTTATCTCAGTTTCGACCACCAAAAAAGCCATCATCAGAAGTGAAACATCTGTAAACTAAAATAAACAAAAACGGTAAGCAGTTTAAATTTAAAGAAAATAAGACAATAACATTAACTTGTCACACCTAATCGACAAAATTAGAAATTTAATTTTAATAAATTAATTAAATCTCACAATTTAATTATAACTAATTAATTAAAGTCCTCATTAAAATTTTTAATTTTGGTATACATATCATGAATTATAAAATAATAATTGTAAGATTTAATTATTAAAATTTTTAAAACATAAACTCTGAAACTAATCGTCGAATTTTTATGGGCTTTTTTTTTAATAGCAACACGAGAGTCAAAATCACTTTTCATTTTATAAAAATATATTTAAATTTAAAAATACCTAGCTCAAAAATAGAAAAAAAAAGATTATCTTTTAAGATTAGTATTAAAACTAAAAAAAAAAAAAGAAAAACTTTTTAATTTTTACAAATATAAATTTAAAGAAAAATAGAGAGAAATTAACATTGGCTAAATGACCTTTAAATTGAAACAATTTAGATATTATCTTTGTTAAAAATGAAGAAATTCCAAGGCAATATTCATTTATTTATCACGAATTCTTTTTTTTTGTTTTTTTTTTTTTAAATAATTTGATACGATAAAGTGGTAGTAGTTTTACTTGTTTATATATTTTTATATTATTTCATACTTAATTTTAGCATTAATGTAATTCTTATCAAAATTAAGCTGTCTAAAAAATCCTTGTAGTTTCTCCGACTTAATTTGACTATTATTTTTATACTCAAATTAATAGTCTCAATTTTTAAATGAAAACTCGCACAAAGAAAAATTCTAATTAAACAATTATTTACTAAATATTAAAATTTAATATATATCAGAAAGTATAAAATAATATTTGTGAGATTTAATTAATAAAATTTTGAAAATTCATAAATTCTGAAACTACTTGACGAAATTTTATGGGCTTTTTTTTTATACAATATATAATCAGATGGAAGTTAGGTTAGGAAAATTCATTTAAAATTTCTAAAATTGTTAACAATTAGTAAATATATAATTTTTTTTTAAACACACTTTTTTCTCATTCACTCCCACACTTACACACTTATTCACACAGTCTTTTCGGTAACTCAGGCCATTTAAGACTTGTCGTTAACCGTTGATTAATTAATATATATATATATATATATATATATATATATTTGGGGTCTAAATGGCATATGTATATTCATCTGACTCCCTGAGATTCGAACCCGCGACCCTTGGTATACAAGACCAACATGCTAAACCCATACACACAAGCCCGAGGACAATTAGTATATTTAAGCATTAGTTTTGAAAATTTTCAAACCATTGATTTTAGACTATTAGGCGGGAAAAGAAAATATTTAAATTTATTAATTGTGTTAGTAAATATAAAATTTTTCTGTAATTAAAGGAGTCATTTTAATATATTTTGTTGAAAGGCGCGTTTTTTTTTAAACAGTAGACTAATAATTAGTTTATTTAATTCGAACTACTGAATTAGGTGATATGTTTCATTATATAAACACTTGGTACGTATTTCGACACTTGGTGTGTCAGAAGTGATACCTAAACTGTCGAAATACCTATCAAGTGATTAGAAGAGTTGGCAACGGAAAAGAGCAACAGCTACCAAGATTGTTGCTGTTAAGCCATGCCAAGCACGGCTAAATGTTGGATGGTTTGAAAAACCCGCGCGAGGAACGTCCCCATAATATGTTTCAACGATTTCAAGTTGAAATAATTCAGAAGTAGCTTTAATGCAAATTCAATTTAAATTGTCTGAGACGGGATGCGAACCCGTGACCCTTGGTACCAAAGGCCCCGCACGCTAATCCCTACACTACACTAAGGGGGTTCTAGTGTCGAAATATTTATCAATCAGAGGTGCTGTTAAGCAATGCCAAGCACGGCTGGATTTCGGATTGTTCTATATGCGCTTAGAAAACTTATCTACCTGCTGCAGGTGGGGCGCATGCGCGTATGTATACTGTATAATACACGGATGATTCCCAAAACAAGCGTGTGGAACGTCTCCCAATTTTATAATTAATAAATAATAATAAACTAAAATCCTAAATGACATCAGAAGCCAAAAAGGGAATTAACAAAATGGTAAATAAAATAATATATTGAAACATTTCACCTTGTGTTTTTTTAATTTTAATTTATCATGTTTCAACGGTTACAAGTTGAAATTTAGTTAATTTTAAACTGGTAACCGTTGGCTCTAGTTGAAACATTAGGCTTTAATAAGAGAATTAAATTCAAGTATGATACACAAGGTTTTGGTTTCAATGATTTATTTATTTAACATTAACACTTTATACGTATTTCGACACCATATGTGTCATCATCGGAAGTGAATTACATACTTGAAATTTAAATCAGATGCATTTGTCATTTTTTTTTTTTTGTTTACGACAGTATTTGTATTTCTGGAGATGACACACATACACTAGTGTCGAAATACTTATCAAGTGTTTTTATACCAATAATTTTTTTTTTTTTTTTAATTTTTAATTTACCCAACTTTTTCTAAATAAAAATGACTAAATATAAATTATTTCACCATTTAATCATAAATAATATTAAAATTAAAATAAAAAAAAATTAAAATTAAAATATCATGACGTCGTTTTCTTTTTCTCTCTCTCTCTATTTTTTTTTTTTTTTTTTATAAGATTATTAAATTAGCATTAAATACATTCAACAAGTTTAAATGAGTATAATAAATTTAAAATATACACAGTACTTTGAATAATAATTTTATTTGTTTTTTTTTTCGTAAAAAAAAAAAAAAAAAATTTAGATATAATAGATAATAATAATTATTATAATTTTTTTATTTTAATGAAATGAAATTTTCTTTTATTAACATTTTAACATAAACATAAAAAGAAAAAAAAAGTTATATAAATAGAATTAGGCATAGCCCTATATAAATAAGAGGGTAGAAATGAGAGGTTATTCGTTTAATTCACACAGCTGACGTTTCGGTTACGTGTTTGAACCATCCTCAGAGCTGGTGAAAAGTCATTAAGAAAGTCTTTACCAAAACAGGTTTTTTATTTCTAATAATGATAATCGTGAAAATTTATATCAATTAAATTTATTTTTTTTATTTTCTTCAAGAGGGAAGATTTATTGTATTATTAAGACGCCCTATTGTTCTTGGCTTTATTTTCAGACTAGTGACTGACTAGCAACAGTTTCTGTAGATTGATCCACCATCTTGAGGCCTGGAAAATACATTTATTTTATTTTACAATTTACATATTCATTACAATAAAGCGTCTTTTATTGTTACCACTCACCCCTAAAGCCTTGGTTAATAATACATGAAATAAATCTTTCCTCTTAAAGAAATTATTTAAAAAAAATAATAATAATTCAACTCTCGACCGTAGGCATTATATTTAATAATAATATGTTGATATTAATTAATTTATACACTAAGTAATATGTTTTCGACATCTTTTACCAATATGTCAATAATGTCGAAATACGTATAAAGTGTATTATTTTTCACCAATAAACACTAGTGTTTCATTTAATATTAGTTAAATTGATATTAACCATTAAAAAAAAATATTTTTTTTTCTTTCATTGAATATTTAGTCGCGGGCCGAAATCCTCGACATCTTTTTTAATGGAAAAAAAAAATTATTTTTTTTTCTTTAACGGTCTTAGAGCAAATAAAGCCAATAGTTAGAGTATATATACTTGTGTGTGTGTGTGTGTGTTTAAGGCTGTAATGATAAGCTTAACCGATAAGGTTCCTTGTCATTAAGCCAAAGGAAAGAGAGATTTAGGCGTGTATATGTGTATGTGTGTGTGTGTGTGTGTGACCAGACGGGTGTGAAATGCTCGGTGACTTGGGTCATGGAATTGGGAGAGAGAGAGAATGGAGGGGGGGAATTTGGAGGGGTGGGGCAATGCCCTCTTTCTCTCTCTCTCTCTTGTTGATGACTATCAAAAAAACGGGTGTGACTGAGTGACTGACGGTCAATTTTCAAGAGAGACTTGCGTGTGTTAAACTTTTACCTTTAAGGTCTTTCATCCCCTCTTTTATCCCCACCCATTTACCCTCCCCCCTCCACTTAACTATCATCATAAGAAAAATGTTTTTCCACTTTTTTTTTTTTTTTTTTTTTTTTAATTTTATGACAAACACGTGGAGAACAAATTTAATTGAACAGGTTTTGTAAAAATTTACTAACGGGTGTTTTTTTTTTTATATATATATTTTTGAAACGTAATTTAAAATTAAAGAAAAAAAAAATAAATTTATTTAACCATTATTAAAACTAAAATGATATGTATCAATTTATTAATTCAAATGAAATGGTCGAAAGCTAGAGCTTAGGCCACCAAAATGTATTAAAAAAAAAAAAGATTAGCTATTTATTCACTTGCTATTCATCCGGGAAAAGAGCAACAATCGTTTTGGTTAAGCCATGCCAACCGCGGATCTTCGGATGGGTCCGGTAATTATCGGTACTTATCACAATAAAATATAATTACGTAATTCCGCGGTCTGAATTGTTCAAAGATCCCAGCACCCTCCACCATAAGGTTTTTGATTGTTTAAAAATTATTGTTACATATTCTCGATTTTAAAATTATGTATAAACATAACTTGTATTAATTTCTGACAATTTTACTTGCCATGAAGATGAGTGCGAAACGTCGTTCGCCTGGCTGCAATCTCTCGTCCTTTTCTTCGAATTAAATATATACAACCATTCTACTCAAGAAATTTATTTATTATTTTGGTTGACTAAGCTCTATATTCCATTCTCGAGAGTACATCAGTACACTTGAGGCCTTGACTGTATAATGCAATTGATTTGTGAAATGTGAAGGTTTTATAAGTTCTTTTTAAGTAGAAAAATTGTTTGTATAGGTTGATTAGGCGATATAAATGCGCCAGTTAGTTTTTTTTATTTTAAAGTCTTTTTCGGCATTGAAGGCCATCTAGACCACTTCTCTATTTATTACGGCCATTTCGATTGAAATAAATTTTTATCACGGGATGACCCCTAGCATAAGAGGCAGAAACTCTACCACTCACCCAAGGGCTCAGTTAGAATCATTCAAAGGTTTTTTCACCCATCATCTTCAGCCTGAAATCTTTAAATCGTTAACAAGATTTTTTTTGTTTAGGATCAACTACTAAAACATCCGGGAGCCTGGAGAAGAGCAACAATCGCTGTGGTTAAGCCATGCCAACCGCGGCGAATCTTCGGATGGGTACGGTAATTATCGGTACTTACAATAAAATATAATTAATTCCGCAGTCTGAATTGTTCAAAAATCCCAGCACACTCCACCATAAATGACATCATTAGCCGAAAGGGCAAATTAAAAAACACCCAAAACACAATTATTATGATTCTTCAAATATGTTCCATAAATTCTATTTGTTATAGGAGATTTTTGTATATTTGTGTCAAAAAAAAATAAATTTTATTAATTTAGATTGTAAAAAAAAAAAAAATAATTAAAAAGAATTAAAATTTAAATTGGTAACCTTCGACTATGAACTGTGGTCGTGTGTGCAAAAGGAAACACACTGATGGCCCGGATAAGTAGACAATCCAGGGTTCAAGGCACAATTACTATAAAAAAAAAATCGTATAAATGTTATTCATTCATTTTGTTGTAAATTTGTGTTTAAATTTTAACTACTAACAGTTGGAATATTGATTTAATTAGATAAAACACAAGGTGATGTATTTCCACGTATTTCGACATTTGGTGTAAATGAAGTATTTGTAAGTGTCCAAATACGTTTGAAACGTTTATATTTGGAAACAAAACAGCTTTTAGTTTTATTGAAATAAATGTTTCAACTAGAGCCTACGGTTGAGTGATTTTTTTCTTTTCAAAGATATATATTATTTATTATATAGCTCTCTGTTTCCCCCTCCACCCTACCCCTTCGGCCTCCTTTCTCCTTTTTCTATATTAAGCAGGTAGGCTTCTTTTCTCTCTACATCTTAGACGAGTTGTTGTTATATTAATAACTCGAACCTTTTATGTATGCAATAAATTATCTTGCTGTCAAAAAAATGGCTACCTACTTTTTATACTCTCCTATATATTAAAAATATTTTTTCTTTATTAATTAAATAAATTCTTTCCTTTTTTTTTATGAGAAAGAGAGAGAGATATTCGTTGCCCTAAGACTAAAACAATTACACGCCTCTCTTCATGCCTCATTTATTTAGCCAATTTTTTTTTCTCAAAGAGCAAGAAAAAAAAAGTAGAAGACATAATTAATTTCTAAATGTTTTTATTTATGTCATCAATCATCTGGTTTTATATAACGTTTCGGTTATTACACACATCATGATTATCCTCTGGGGTTTAAATTTTTTTCCTGAATTAACTAGAGGTTAAGGTGGTATAAAATAAAATTCCGGGATGACCGAGCTGGACATCGGGGTCTTTTTTTTGAGAAAATTGGAAAAAACTAAAAAAGTACATCAATAAAGTTTTAGTATTTGAACTTTTCCAAAGAGGTGATAAAACGGAATTTGTTTTGATTACGGTTTATAGTATATATTTAAAATTTTAAATAAATCGTTAAAGCGAATTTCAAAAAAATTGGAAAAAACTGAATAAGTACATCAGTAAAGTACTAGTATTCGAAGTTTTCTAAAAATGAGTCCTAACGCACTTTGTTTTTATTAATGAAAATAGTAGATATTTGAAATTTCAAAGAAATCTTCAAAAGGAATATTGGAAAAATTTGAAAAAAACTAAAATAGTACATCAGTAAAGTACTAGCATTCGAAGTTTTCTAAAGATAAATCATAACGCACTTTGTTTTTATAACGGAAATAGTAGATATTTGAAATTTCAAAGAAATCGTCAAAGGGAATATTGGAAGAAATTGAAAAAACTTAAAAGTACATCAGTAAAGTACTAGTATTCAAAATTTTCTAAAAATGAGTCCTAACGCACTTTGCTTTTATTAGTGAAAATAGTAAATATTTGATTTTTCAAAGAAATCTTCAAAAGGAATATTGGAAAAATTTGAAAAAACTAAAAAAGAACATCAGTAAAGTACTAGTATTCGAAGTTTCCTAAAGATAAGTCCTAACGCGATTTGTTTTGTATACCGTTTATAGTATATATTTAAAATTTTAAATAAATCGTTAAAGTAAATTTCGAGAAAATTGGAAAAAACTAAAAAAGTACATCAGTAAAGTACTAGTATTCGAAGTTTCCTAAAGATAAGTCTTAATGCACTTTGTTTTTATTTTGATGATGACAATGAATTGTCGAAATACGTTTCAAGTATTAATTTTTTTTAATTAATAAAACCTTTGAAACAAATAACCTAGTGTTTAATTTGTATATTTAATTTTAATTTACAAAATGTTTCAACGGTTGAAAGTTTAAATCTTATTATTGACTTATGTTAGTTATACAGTAGTTCCAAATAAAAACATTTTTTCTGTAATTAAAAGAATCATTTTAATATATATTATTGAAAGGTGAGTTTTTAAATATGATATTAATAATTTTGAAATTTTCATCAGCAAGTAGTGTAATAATTAAATTATTTAATTCTATATTAGGTGATATGTTTCAATATAAAACACTTGATACGTATTTCGACATATAGTGTGCCATCTTCATAAGTGATACTAATACTGTCGAAATACCTATCAAGTGGTCAGATTGTAACTGTTAAGCTCTGATCCATCTACAGGGCGGTCATGCTGCGACATATTGAAACATAACGCTTAATATTTTTGCCTAAAAAAACACATGTTATTCTTATAAAAATAAAATTAGTATACAACTACAAATATTCCAACAAATTTGGTTTTGTGTTTTTTTTTTTTTTTTTTTGTATAATCTAATTAGACTTCCTTTTTAAACAATTTTCTTTTTTGTCTCAAACTAAGCCTTTAAGTAGTCAAATTTTTCTCTTAACGGTCTTTTGTTGTTGTTGTTGTTGTCTCTTGATTTGGGATAAAAATCTTTAACTTTATATTTCCTGTTCTCTGTGAAAGAAGATAATTGAGTTGTTGTTTGTTAATTCGTACTGGCGCCTGGTTTCGTTGTTTCCTAAATAAATGCTCTCATTACGATCATTAAAGGGTATTAAAGGAGTGAAAGAACACCATCTGATGATGTATGCTGGGGTCAACATAAACGGGTTGACAGATATTTTTTTTAACAAAACAAAAAGTCCAACAACAGATGTGTTGATGATGTTTATTCAAAGTCAATAAAAAGTTAACGTTAATTTAACAAAACGTCAACAGATGGCTTTGAAATTCAAATAGATTTTTTTTTTTTTTTGATATTTAAAATTTCTACCTTTAGGCTTGAAACAGTTTGTAAATTAAAACAGACAATTTTATTGAAACATACGTATTTCGACATTAATGACAGAAGTTGCTTTTCATCTATTGACTTCTGAATATGACACACCAATGTCGAAATACTTGTAGTACCCATCCTAGATACTTTTATTAAATTCAAGCTTATAGAAAGATATAAATATATGATTAATATGGCTGCTAACCTCCATGAAACAGTGCATAGGGTGCTATCTCAGTAACCATAAGTGGCCACAGTGGCTCCTGAACACGATGGCTGCAGGTCCAGATCGATCATGCTGACAGATGATGAGAGGCAACTTAAACTAAAGTTTAAATGATCTTCTTGTAGACCAACACCATCCCCATACCCTAGTAAATGATTAAAATATTAATAATAATTGTGCACTAAAGGAACTTAAAAAAAAATAATTGTCCTCTTTTAATCGACTATATCTTACTAACTATTGCATTTAGGATAAAAAACTAATAAATACAATTTGTAGTAAATTTTATTATCTACAAAAATGATAATAGCTATTTTTATGCTATAGTTGATTTTTAGTGAAAAAAAATTAGAATATTCCGAATTTTTCTCTAAAAAAATAATTGTCCTCTTTTAATCGACTATATCTCACTAACTATTACATTTAGAACAAAAAATTATTAAACAAAATTTGTAGCAAATTTAATTATCTACAAAATTGATAGTAACTATTTTTATGCTAGAGTTGATTTTTAGTGAAAAAATAATTAGAAAATTCCGAATTTTTCTCTAAAAAAATAATTGTCCTCTTTTAATCGACTATATCTCACTAACTATTACATTTAGAACAAAAAATTATTTAACAAAATTTGTAGCAAATTTAATTATCTACAAAAATGATAATAACTATTTTTATGCTAGATTTGGTCGTTAGTGAAAAAAATTAGCAAATTTTGTTTTGCTGTTTACATCTTCAGGAGTCAATTGAAAATTAAAATGTCACACCAATGTCAAAATACGTATTGATTTTAATAAAAACAGATAACCGAGTGTTTTTTTTTTGTATATTTTAATGTTTTTTCTGTTTCAAAGATTTGAGCTTTTAGCTTGTAAGTTCTTTCTGATATTAATAGGACAGTGAAAAAAAGTAGGACCCACCCTAGCTAGGTCCTTTTATTTAATTTATTCTTTTAAAAAATTATAAATGTATGATTATTATAGTAATTTTGTCAGCAGAGGTATGAGGAGGTTTTTTCTAAATTTTAAAATTTGAATTGAAATTCTTGGTTGAAATTTTTTTTTTTTTTTTTTATTATTGAAAAACAAACTTTTTTTTGTTTCTCTGCAATATCTCCTTAAAATCATGGCGTAGCATAAAATTACTTATAAGAATATTTGTTGAGGAGAAAATTCCCTACAACTTTTATTTAAAATATTTTTTTCTAAATCGCAATAATAATCAATCTACGGTGATCTAATTTTACACTAAAAGAACTTAAAAAATAATTGTCCTCTTTTAATCGACTATATCTTACTAACTATTGCATTTAGGATAAAAAACTATAAAATACAATTTGTAGCAAATTTAATTATCTACAAAAATGATAATAACTATTTTTATGCTAGAGTTGATTGTTAGTGCAAAAAAAAAAAATTCAAAATTTTTTTCTAAAGTAAATTAAATTTTTTTTTTATATTTAGGATATAGTTTGATTAATTTTATAGAGCTTGACGTTAACAAAATGAGAATCGGTCCACGGGGAGCAATAAAAATAACCACCTTATTCTCAAAATTGAGATGGAAAGATTTACAACTTTGTTTCCTTTTTTTATTTATAAATTAAATGAATATTTATTAAATTTCAGAGAGTATATTATCATGTACACTCCCACCCCACCCCCCCCCTCCTTTCCACCCCTGTTATATAATTAAATAATGAACATTTTTTTCTAATGCGTCACATTTTTTTTTTTTTTTTTCAGAAAAATTATTTATTTTTCTTTATTCTTTGACATGACTTGTATGATTTGCATTTTATCTCTTTGACTTGGTTTATCATCTCGAGAGCCACACCCTTTTAATTATTATATTATATTTAGTTATATATATATAGTGAGTATTGGCCCTCTCTTGTTAGTTAGTTGAAATTTATCAAATAGGGAGATTTTTTTTTATGCTTTTAAGATTATTACATTTGGAATGAATAAATTAAATGATCGTCGCGCCCCATCTGTGGTAGGCTTATTAATTAATAATTTGTCAAAATTAAGTTGACAATGTCAACATTTTCCGCCACCACTCTACCTTCACTTAGGAAATATCTTCAGTGCCTGTTGCCGAAAAGTTAGTTATTAATTAATATGACGAAATGTCTTTTTTAGTGCGTTAGATGTTTCCCTTCTCTTTTAAAAACCTTTTGGGGACGTTTTACTGCACCCGCCATATTCGCCGGACATTGCTCCTTCTGATTTTTTGGCAGGTCACAAGTTATTTTCTTATACGAAAATGGAAAATTGCCATTTTTTCGACGAAAACGCCCTAAATAATCCATCTACCTCATTCAATGGCTTCAAAAGGAGAGCAAATTAATCTCAAAACTTAAAATTACGTATATTGCTGAAATTTGATGATTTCTAATTCAACAAAACATTTTCACTAGGTTATATGTTTCAATGGTTTACTTAAATTTTAAAATCAAATTAACATTTTAACGTTTTATTGAAATCAAAATTTATGTTCATTTCGGCGTTCTTACAAAGTTTTAATACATCACGCCATGTGAGACGGGATGCGAACCCGCGACCCTTGGTACAAAAGGTCTTCAATAAAGTTAGAGGGACCTGTAGAATTATTATTATTACTTCAAGTTGTTTAAGCTCTTTTTCGGCATTTGAGACCATTTAGACCACTTCCATGTTTATTTCAATTGATTGGTTTTGAAATAAATTTCTCGTCTTAAGCGGGATGTGACCTTAAGCACCAGAACTGTGCTTATTTTCTGGCATAAATGTCGAAATACGTATCAAATGTTTATATAATTTACAAAAAACATATTACCTTGTGTTTTATCTAATTAAATCAAAAATTTACAGATGCTGGGCCGGTTGAATTATATTCTAATTAAATCAATATTCCAACAATCACTCAACCGTAGGCTCTAGTTGAAACATTGATTTCAATAAAACTTAAAGCTGTTTTGTTTCAAAATATAAACATTTGAAACGTATTTGGGCATGATACAAATACTTCATTTGCACTAAATGTCGAAATACGTCGCAACATGTTTTATCTAATTAAATCAAAAATTGAGGAAACATATCACCTTGTGTTTTTAGTTATTTTGGTTAATTGATTTAATTAAACTTTCAACTGGAGTCATAGGTTACTAGTTTAAATTTAATTTCACTCATTCTAACCCATGAAATTTCATTTATTTGATCACTACGGTGTCCTGACTTCCCAATGGTCAAGCTTTTTTGGTTAAAAAAAAAAACGAAAAAAAAAATGGAAAATCCCAGCGAGAGGGATAAAAGAAAAATAAAAATTAACAGGAAAGTTTTTTAACTTATTTTTTTATTTTTATTTTTTTCCCTACTCTAATTGTCTCCTTTATAATATTCCTTTTCTAAAGGGCCATTCAACCTGCTTTTGTACAAAATCATCTCGGTTTTAGGTTCAAAGGGAGGAAAAGAGAAAGAGTGATGAGTGTAATGGCGAGGGGAGGGGGGAGGGCCCTTAAAATGTAAACCGCAAAATTCCGGTCCAACATGATCTAATTACAGGAAACTCTCTAATAAATAGTCTGAGAAAAAAAAAAATATTCTTACAATGAATGATAATATAGAAGGGTTTAACAGGTGAAAGGGAATCTTATATATATTTAATATTTTTATTTTATTATGCGTAGAATTGAATACAAGAAATTTTTAATCAATAAAAAAAATATAATAAACGTCTTTAATTTGATTAATTAAAGTGAATAAGTTTGTATGATTTTTTTTTTACATTAGAAATAAATTTAAAAAAAAATAATTTACAAATAGGTTAAGGTAAAACAAAAAAAAAAAAAAAAAAACAAGATGATGATGTTTTATTTATAAAGGTATAAACTAAGGTGTCCAGAAATTCGAAATTCGGGACACTATACATATACCTAGAATTTTTTTAAATATTTTTTTTACTTTTTTTTTTTATTTGCCCTTTCTTCTTAAATCTTGAATTTTAATATATACAATACAAAAAAATCTGGTGTGACACGGATAAAACACAATTTTAACCAGCTCTAGAAGCCGGACATTAGTGTGTGTCAGAATTTGTTTCGAATCCCAAGATGGTACAAATGTCGAAATATGTATTCAAAAAAAAAAAAAAAAAGTATTTTGAAACAGAACACTTTGTATTTTGTATTCTAATTTATACTAATTAGCATTTATTTTAAATACTATTAAACATTTAGCTATAAAACTTGAATTCTAATTTACTCAATACAAAAAATCTGGTGTGACAAGGTTAGAACACAACTTTCATCAAATATTTTATTTTCTTCTTTTTTTTTTAATTTTCTTCAATCTCTCAACAGAGATTAATTAACTCCAATAACAGAGAGACAGTGGCGTAGCGAGGGTGGGGGTCATGCCCCGGGCGCTACTCACAAAGCGGCGCCAAATGGTCCACAAAACAAAAAAAATTGCTGGATAATTTTTATTTTTATTATAATTGATTTCTGGAAAATATATTTTAAATTTAGTGCCAGTGTAATATAATAATTTTGTATGTTTTACATATAATATTATATGGTTTTCGAATGGGGGAGGGGGGGCGCTAAAAAGGTATTGTGCCCCGGGCGCGTAGTTAAGCTCACTACGCCACTGCAGAGAGAAGAACATTAGCAATGTTTCAAAATTTTCGCGGCAAGCGAAATTTGAATCCAAGTTGGGTAGCAACTTATCTGATCTTCATTTACTGACTTTAGAAACCGGACATTGGTGTGACAATATTTGTATTTTGTACTACATCTAAAGATGACACAAATGTCGAAATACGAATACAAAAAAAAATAATAAGTATTTTGAAACAAAACACTTTGTGTTTTGAATCTCATTTTACACTAATTTGCATTTATTTTAAAAATTATTAACCATTTAGGTAATAAAAGCCTCTTAAATCTTGAATTCTAATATACTCAACACAAAAAATCTGGTGTGACAAGCAGCAGAACACAATTTTTACCAGATTTTTTTAATTCACTAACCGGACATTAGAGTGCGTCAGTATTTGTATCAATGCCCAAGATGGTGTACAAATGTCGAAATCCCCCCCCCCCCCCCCCCACCTATTCCAAAAAATAATAAGTATTTTGAAACAAAACACTTTTGTGTTTTGAATTTCAATTTATATTAATTTGCATTTTATTTTAAATATTATTAAACATTTAGCTATAATACTATTCAAATTTTAGAATTCATTTAATATACTCAACACAAAAAATCTGATGTGACAATCATAGATCCCAATTTTCATTTACTAACCGGACATTAGTGTGTGTCAGTATTTGTATCAATTCTCAAGATTGGTACAAATGTCGAAATACATATAATAAGCGTTTCAAATTCTAATATACTCAACACACAAAAAAATCTGGTGTGACAGGCATAGAACACAACTTTTTTCTTTACCAATTTTTTTATTCCTTTATTTTGCATTCTAAAAAAACATTCTTGCCAGAAGGCGTGAGACAGAGAAAGAGAGAGAGAGATCAGTTTGTTATTTATCTTCACTGACAGCATCTGTCAAAAGAAAAAGGGACCATCTCTTAATTATATTCCAAAAAAAAAAAAAAAAAACCGGGGGGCCTATAAAAATCTATTATATATCATTCGTAAATAAAAAGGGCAAGGGGGATGGAGGGAGGGAGGGAGGGGGGACAAAGATTTATTCAAACATAACCTCGACAGTCTGTCTGTCTCTATTTATTTATGATTACCTACCTCTCACTCGTTTTTAAAATCCTAAATCGGAATTTTGATAAATTGACCCTTTTGGGAGATTTGTCGATCAGTTTACCCCCACCACCAACCCTTTTTTTTTTTTTTTGCTAACCGTTTTGCGGTGTTGACTCTCAATCACTATAAGCGGCTTTACCTTCTCTCTCTCTCTCTTTTTTACCTTTTTCTCTTTTATTAGAAAGGGAGAGAGAAGGAAAAAAAAGGCCAGAACCAATCATTAAATCAATCTAAAATCATTTGATTAATCAATCAATTATTCGTTACAGTTGACTGTTTTATGCGTGAAGTTATTTGATGAATATATTATTAAAAAAAAAAATAATAACATTTATTGCTAATAAATTATATATTAATTTTTTTTTGCATTAATAACCAAGAAAAATTGTGGATGACACGAAGTTTTCCCATACAAATAAGTGTAGATACAGTACAACTTAAACATTTCAGTTTAATGAAAATATTTCAAAAAATAATTAAAATAAAAAGACATTTCAGGTTTTGAATTTTTTATTATTAAATTCTTAACAATTTTACTTATTAGAGTTTTTTGTGTAACTGTTATAGTTTATCTATAAATCAGCAAATAAAAATATTATTTGAATAATTTAAAAAAATCAATTTTTCTTTGAAACTATTAATATTATTAAAAAAATACTTATATTCAAAATTATTCTTTTTGTTATTTGAAACAACTTTTGTTTGAAACATTTTTTTGTATCTTTTATGATTTCTTAATTAAATGCACTTGAATATTTAAATTTTTTAAAATAAAATTAAAGCCATCTTCAGTACACAAATAGTGTTGAACATAAAATCATTATTCATTTAAAATACCAAGATCATAAATAAAATATTTAAAATCAAAAATACAAAATGTAATATTATTATTTTAAATATTTTTGATATTTGATACATTTAATGATTAATATTTAAAATTAATGTTTTCATGTTCAACACTGTTATATTTGTCTAATATCCATCCAACGACACGTTCTATGTGTGCACTGATGATGGCGTTATTTTATTAACACCACAAACACCGCCTACTATGGAACAATGCATTCACCTTTAAATAAGACCGAAACGTCTTAATTTTATTTATTTATTTATTTTTTTCATTAGTCATAAAAAATTCTTTTATTTTTAAAATAAACTAATATAAAAAACAAATTTAAAATTTGCAATTCGTTTTATTGTTAAATATTTTAAATTAAAATGAATAATTTATTATTTGCACTGAGTCACGTAGTTAGTAGTATAGTAATGACTAAATTTTTTTTTTTTTTTCTCGGAATAAAATAAAATTCAATAAAGTCTCTTTTATTTGATTATCGTAGATAATAGTAAATTATTATTATTATTATTATTATTATAGGAGTTCATTGTGCATTTATGTATTCCATGGATTTAATAATTATTATTTATTATTCAACTCTCTCAATTTTTTTTTTTTTTTTTTATTTGCTTAAAACTAGATTAAGTTTAAATTTTTAATACGTAGATAAAATTGCATTTGTTTAAAAAATTTATTTATTTATTTTTTTTTTAAATAAATTAAAATTACGAGTTCAAGTTTAAAAATTGTTTTTAAATTCAAAATTTTGGAAAATTTTAACACAATGATTGACGTTATTGTTGCTTAGAGGATGGTTGTTAATAATTTTCTGTTAAATACAAATATCTCAAAAAAATAATTAACATAAAAAGACATTTCAGGTCTTAGATTGTTTATTATTAAATTATTAACAATATTAACTTCTTATAGTGGGGGGGGGGCAAAGAAAATATTCATATCCCCCCCCCCCCCCCCCCCCCGCCCTAGTTTTTGCTAATAAACAATCAGACAATATAAATCTGATAGGAGGAATAAAATGAGCAAGCAGCTAATTATATTTCAATTTATTAATAAACCAGGGCCGACGTTTCGGTCCCATATGGGACCATCCTCAGGGCCAGGTTAATGTCTGAAAATACATATAATCCTCGCCAAGTTATATTGGGCATACACAATTGCACATAGCTTAATCATGACAATGCCTCAAATTATGTTGTTATTATACCATGGAGAGAGAGTGAATGACCTGGCCCTGAGGATGGTCCCATATGTGACCGAAACGTCGGCCCTGGCTTATTAATAAATTCATGAAATATAACTAGCTGCTTGCTCATTTTATTCTTCCTATTTGATTATCAACACTCAGCTATATACCTTTTTCAAATATAAATCTGGTTTTTTAAGAAATATATCTCGCTTATTTTCAATTTTATAAATACTTATCGATCTATAAATTCCTATAAATAATAATCTTTATTTCCTTATATTTTTACAATTACTGTAACACGGTGTAACCAGTTATTTTTAGGCTTCAAGACATTTTTCTTTTATCCGAATACATATTATATTTATTTATATATTTTATTATTATTTTTTTTTTTTCATTTATTTATTTTATTTTATTTTATCATTATAATATCATACAATAATTTTTTTTTTTTTTTTATTTACCCTTTGGCCTTGCTAGCCATAGGGTCTCACAAGTTTTTACATTTTTTTTTTTTTTTAACCTTTCGGCTTTACAATTCTTATACATACATTTTACAAAAGTGATACAAACAGAAAGCAGCAAAAAATAAAAGTACATGAATACATAAATAAATAAAAAATAATATACAAAAAAAACCTTACCCCAAAAACAAAGCAATATAAAAACAAAACCCAAAGCCATACAAAATAGTCACATAGCAATAAACGGGCCAAATAAAAAATAAATAAATAAATACATAAAAACCTAAAACACAGCAATAAACAACAAAAACACAATACGAAGAAAACAAAAACAAAGCAAGAAGAAAACAAAAACAAAGCCCTAAACAAAACAAAACAAGTAGAAAACAATTCAAAAAGAAGACAAAAACAAAACAAGAAGAAAACAAAAACAAAACAAAAAGAATACAATAAAATTAAGTATATAAAAATTTTTAATTTTTGAATTTTTGACATGAATCCAATACTTTCTCTATATTAACAAATATATAGGTAAGAGAAAGTAAAAAAGCAAGATTTTAATTAAACAATGGGAAAAAATAATATTTTTTGACTTGATTAAAAATCTTTCTAAAATCCCATTAATATTTTGTTAATTATCAGATTTTCACATTTTTATTTATTTTTTTAATCTTTAAAAGTTTTAAAAATGAAATTTTTCAAACTAGTAATTGGATTTAAAAAATCAAAGGAATTTCTTTCTTAACGTTTCGATGACTAATCATCATGATATTAATCTGTTAATCAAATAAGGGGGGTCCAGGGAGGGGGGGCGAATCTTACTTTATAAGGAAAATCATTATTAGTAATTAAATTATTCTTAACCTTTGACTTTTTTATTTATTTATTTTTTTTTTGATATCTCTCACCTAATCGCTTATTGTTTTAGTCGCCCCCCCCGTCCCTCCCCCATTCTCATTCGCCCACTCCCCTTTTTTTTTTTATTCCGTCCATAAGCACAGATGGAAATTTAATGGCATTTCTGTTTATATAGTAGTAGGTATATTTATCATTGATAAAAAAAAAAAAAAACTTTTGGCATCCTTTATTTTTTTTTGAACCCCACTCTTAGGGTTATCATTATCATTATTATTATTATTATATGATGGTTAGTTGTATTTGTTCTGTGATTTTAAGATTTTGACATTGAATTATTGGTTCCATTTCTGATCCATTAACAAATAAATGTATACATAGGGATAAGGAAAATAAAGAAAGGTTTTTTTTTTGTTTGTTGTCATTTATTTTTATTAAGTAATATTACGAATCCAATATTTTTTTTTTTTTTTTTTTTGAAGAGAGAAAAAAAATCGTCCACGGATTGTGATGAAATTTCAGATTTTGTAATCATTATTTTCTTTTTATTTATTATTCTAAAACTAGATGTTCTCATGATTACAAACTTGGTTAAAAAAAATCTGGAGTGAGTGGTCGTACATCACAAAACTTTCTCTTGGCTGAAAGTTGTGTTTTGTGCTTGTCACACCAGATTTTTTTGTGTCGACATATATATTTAGTTTCAGTTAATATATTAAAACTAGCCACTCTTGATAGCTAACTTTATTTCATATTTTTATTTTTAAAATACTTATATATGGCTACCAGTCAAGGGGGGGATACAAGGTGGGGGGATAAAAGGGGCAATTACCCCCTCCTTCTCCCCCGATATTTGAGAAAAATATTTTTTTGGGAAAAAAATTGTTTTTCAAATAAAAAATTTTAAAAATTAATACTTGAAAATTTTATTTGTATATATATTCTGGTAAACAACTACAGTACGCACCTTTAAATTACCGATTATAAGAAAAAATTATGTGCTGTGCGACCAGTCACATCAGATTACCCCCCCCCCATCGAGAAACTTCTCTGGATCCGCCACTGCTACCAGTACGTTCCACACGCTCCGGGGGACGTTCCACACGCTGGTTACTCGATGTCATCAATCCAAGCTTTCGCCTCGCGTGACATTGCTTAACCTTAACTTCTCCTCTAAATAAAATTAAAAATAGTAAACAATAAAGTAAGTGATAATTTCACAGAAATAATAAATTTAAAATATTTAAAATAAAATTAAAATATTATTAATGAAGTATTTCGACATTTAGTGGTGTCATATTCAGAATTGATACAAATACTGTTACAAGTGTTTATACCAAATTTGTGTTTTTTATTATTTTACACTCGGCTAATTTCGATTCAACTTTTTACACATTTAAAAAAATTTTTTCCAATTTTTATAAAATTTTGTATTCTATGTATGATTCTCTATCGTGTATAAAATATAATTTTACCCTCTTTGGTGTAGGGGTTAGCATGCTAGCCTCGTATACCAAGAGTCGCGGGTTCGGACCCCAGGCAGTCCGATGATTTTATTTAAGCCATTTGGATATCAAATGTGTGAATCTGTGTGTGAGTGTGAATGAGAAAAAAGTTAAAAGAGTGTTTAAAAAAAAAAAAAAAAAAAAAAAAACTACACTATACTAAATTATACAGTTTATATATTGATACATCCGCCTAGATATATTTTGAAATATTTTAATTAGAATAATATAAAATTTAAAAAAAATCTCTTGGGGGATGTGCAAATGTCCCCTGCGCCCCCCCCTCCCCCCAAATGATGCCTTTACCAGGTGTGTTTTTAGTTTAAAATGAATTAAAATTTTTACTAGATAAATAAAAGTATAGCAGCTAAAATTATTTCATTTATTGACCCGCTAGGCTGACGTTTCGGTCTTGGTCAAGACCATCCTCAGAGCTATAACAGCATAGAGTATATTTTTAATTTGTAAAATTCCACAAATACTACAAAAATTGACCAAGACCGAAACGTCAGCCTAGCGGGCCAATAAATAAAATAATTTTAGCTGCTCTTCTTTTATTTACCTATTAACGATTACCCAACTATAAAATCCACATTCTTGTAAAATTTTTACTACATTTTTGGTAGAATGTAAATAAAATCAAATGGCCGGTACTATAAAAAAAAAAAAACTATTCTTTTCATTTTTGCAATTTTATTTTATATTTATATTTTAAATCTAAAAAAGGCAATTTAAACTTGTTAATTTATAGATATCCCCCCCCCCCCCCCGTCTTCCTCTTTGTCTAACAATAATCGATTATATTGTCTGTCTGTCTTGTCTATATAAGAAATTAAGCAAGATTATCAATTTGAATTAAAGCACTTGAGTTGAGTTCGTAATGGCAAGATTGAAAGTAGTTGCCCTTGATTGGTCCCTCTCTTTTGTTCAATGGCTCTGCTTCTAAAAATAGCCATCCCCCTCCCCCCTCTCTTCCTCCCTCCCCCTCCCTCCCTCCCCATCTTCCTCTCCACCACCAAACCCTTTTGGCTCATCTATTTTATTTCTATATATATAAATAAATTTATTAATACATAAATCTTAAAGGATTGTAAAGAAAATACTCATATACTAGCTACACTGCCCGCCTCTGGGGGGATTTACCTTAGTTTTTGCCAATTAGCAATCAGACAATATAAATCTGGTTTTTTGTGAAATATATCTCGCTTATTTTCAATTTTTTTTATAAATTACTTATCGATCTATAAATTCCTATAAATAAAAATAATAAAAATCTTTATTTCCTTATATTTTTACAATTACAACGATTGAAAGCTAATATTTAGTTTATATTTCAACTTTTCTTGGATTTAGCTTTCGTTCATTTCGTTTGTTCGTTCGTATTTAAAACGAACTTAAAATCATGTATTTTAGTGAACGAAATTAGTGAACGAACAACTAAGATAATGTATTTTAGTGAACGAAATTAGTGAAAGAACTAACTAAAATAATATATTTTAGTGAAGGAACAAATTTAAAATCATGTATTTTAGTGAACTAATTATATTAACTAAGTTTACTGTGTAACCAAGACATTTTTCCTTTATCCGAATACATATTATATTTATTTACATATATTTTATTTTTTCATTTATTTATTTTATTTTATTTTATCAATATAATATTATACAATAAAATTAAGTATATAAAAATTTTTAATTTTCCTGCTTGAATTTTTGACATGAATCCAATACTTTCTCATTAATAACATATATTTAGGTAAGAGAAAGTAAAAAAGCAAGTTTTTAATTAAATAATGGGCAAAAAATAATATTTTTTTGACTTGATTAAAAATCTTTCTAAAATCCCATTAATATTTTGTTAATTAACAGATTTTTACTATTTTTTTTTTTATTCTTTAAAAAAGTTTTAAAAGTAAAGAGAGAGAGAAAAAAATGTGCAATTTCATCATCATTTAAAAATATTTTCCATTAAAGGAAATGAATTATTTATAATAAATTCTAAGTCACGTTTTGACTATTTAAAACGAACGAACTAAATGAACGAACGCTAAATCCGAGACAAGTGAATACATGAACTAAATTATAGCTTTTTTTCGTGGATTAAAAAAAATATTCAGTTCACTAAAAAAGTTAATTAGTTCACTAAAATACATGATCTTAGTTCGTTCGTTCACTGAAATACATGATTTTAGTTCGTTCGTTCACTTTTTTTTTTTTTTTTTATTTCGTTCATATCCTATTTTCGTTCACTAAAATACATTATTTTAGTTCGTTCGTTCACTGAAATACATGATCTTAGTTCGTTCGTTCACTAAAATACATGATTTTAGTTCGTTCGTTCACTAATTTCGTTCATTAAAATACATGATTTTTATTTTGTTCGTTCACTAAAATACATTATTTTAGTTCGTTCTTTCACTAATTTCGTTCACTAAAATACATTATTTTTAGTTCGTTCGTTCACTAAAATACATGATTATAAGTTCGTTACGTTTTAAATACATAACTTGAACAAACGAAATGAACGAACGCTAAGTGAACGAAAAGTTGATACATAAACTAAATATTAGCTTTCAATCGTTGTATTTTAATTCCATGAAATAAAAAGACCCAAAAGTGCTTAAAAACAGAAATTTGGTTAAAAGTAAGTAAAAAAAAAAACACTAGGTGTTTTGTTTATTTGGTATAAATACTTTATATGTGTTTCGACATTTATGAGTAGTACAAATATTTATTTATGCTAATAAATATAATGAAACATGATATATGGTGTTTTTAATTATTTTTTCTTACTAAAATTCAACTGGTTATCAGTTACACATGGGTTTGAAGTTTTTGGTTATATGTCAAGAAAAGGCAAGTAAGAAAAAAATATTTTTTTTCTCCTCCTCCTCGCCGACCCACCAAATGGAAGAACTTGAGTACGGCAGAACGGCAGTAAAAATATTAAATTAGAAATAAAATCCTGATGTTAATCAATGCAAAGTGTTTAGGATGTGTATATTACACTAATGTCGAAATACTTATCAAGTGTTTATTATACCAAAATGAAACATATCACCTTGTGATTTTTCATTTTCAAATTTTTTTTGTAAATAAAACCTTCCCCCGCCCCCTCACTACCAATTTTAAAAATTTTCCATTCATATATCAAAAAATCGAATGAATAATAATTATTTAGGTTGATGTAAATTCCATAATAAGTTGAAGGTCATCAACATTTTGATGGTTAAAAATGATGTAATATTACAAATTTTATGAAAGGTCAAATCATCACACATGATTATGATTATAAAAAAAAAAAATAGAAATTTTTAGTGATAACCAACAGAGAGTAGTTTTTTTTTTCTTGTCCATGTGCCAACTCTCTTTCAGGTGATATAATAGGTATGCGACACACCTATTGGCCCATCGACATGCATACCTGAATAGAAAAAGACGACGGGGCTGCTGCCAAGCAGGAAACGCTCCAAGTGAATGGATGAATTATAATCAAACCCTTTTTCTTAGTGTGCGCGCGTGTATGTGATCTTGAGTCAAGGTCCTCACTCGCTTGCTCGCTCGCTCGCTCTCCCATCTGTGTGTAGGCTGCAACTTAGGAAAAGGGAAGGGAAACCCACTCCCTAAATGTTCATCAACGACAAAAACCCTATGAAGAGAAAACTAGCTGATGTAACTTAACAACCAACTGTATCCTTTATCTTTTGGATAAGCAAGTTCATTTGGATAAACTATTTCGACAATGACATATTCAGAAATACCGAAGATTACAAACTAAATGTCGAAATACTATTGAAACATATAACCTTGTGTTTTAGTTTACATAATTCAAGCTAGAACCACCAGTTTTAGTTTTCTAACACACGGGGACAAGAAAAAGGCGGCTGCCAACAGCACACAATATCGAAATAAAGAATACCTAATTATACCAATATATTGAAACATATAAACATGTGTTTTTTAATTTAATTTACATGATTAAACGTTTCAGTTTAATTTTAATTAACTTGGATTTCTGATGACACTCGTGTGAATTATTTTTATATTTATGTTTTAGATAAAGTAAATTATTTTATATTATTATCAGCAATTGCAAAATTTTAAAGATTTACATTTCCCTCTCTGGTGCCGCTTCCTCTGAATCTGGCCAATCAGAGAGAGAGTGGTAAACAGGTTACATACACCGGAAGTGAATGACTAGCGCTTTATATATGGAAATGACGTTTTTAATTAATATTTATGGTCTTTTTAGGCATCGGAGGTTATATTTAGTTCCCTCTTTATTTTATAGAAGTGTTACATTATTACTTCACACCAAATGTCGAAATACGTATCAAGTGTTTACACCAATTAAATGATATATTGAAACATATCATCATGTGTTTTTTAATTTAATTTACATGAATTAATCATGATGTTTTGAGCTAGAATGAAATTTTGTGTGGAAGCCTTTCATACAACAATTTCTACTGGTAACCGTAGGATCTAGTTGAAATATGTACAGTATAATTTAGATAAATTAAAACTCAAATTACAAAAGGATATGTTTCAATATATTATGTGATCTTAAAATGACATACCAAAATGTCGAAATACGTATCAAGTGTTTATTATACCAATCAAACATATCACCTTGTGTTTCATTTTGTAATAAAATGTTTTTCTCACTGACATGTTGATTATGCACGTGACCTGTGGCCAAGGGCGGATCCAGAGAAGTTTCTCGGGGACCCGTAATCTGGTGTGACTGATCGCACAGCACACAATTCTTTCTTAATTTCGGTAATTTAAAGGCGCATTCTGTACTTGTTTTTGACAGAATATAAATACAAATCAAATTTTTAAGTGTTAATTTTTAAAATTTTACATTAAAAAATCCAACGGTATATTTTTATAAGATCATGACAGGCGGAGGGTAACTAATTACTATACCTACTTGTATCCGCCCTTTAACCTGTTAGCATTAGAGAGAATCAGCTTCTCTTGCCTTAGGTTTTGAGTTAAGTATTTCAACACTCATGCCCAATTGCACCGCCCAATTTAAGTATGACTTAAAAATAAGTATCAACAACATGGCAACGTTGTAAATTTTAGTAATATTCTGCTGATTTATTTTTTTTAATAATATAAGACTTAAATGGTACTGTTATTTATTAATAGATATATATTGGGGGTCCTGGCATCTTTATTCACGCTATTTGGGTCTTGAAACATGATTTTATTTTCAATCAGAGAACGTGTTATCTTAGCAAAGAGCGTGGTTAGCAACGGATGACAATGAAAGTGTGTTAAATTTTATACTTAACCCCCAAATATTTAAGCCCTCGATTTCGGGGGCTTAGCAATGACTTAAGCTAAAAAACAATATTGATAATATAATATAAAATGCATTTAATTAATTTACTAATAATAATACATTTTTTTGATTCGATTTAGATTTTTCTTATAAAAAACATGAACAATATGAACTTTATTTTCGAGGATGATCTATATTACATATGAGTATATTAGCTGTGGGTCCGGGCCGGATCTGGGGGGGCGGTGGGTGCACGTGCCCCGGGCGGCAGATATCAGGGGGCGGCAAATTTTGCGTCTCTAAAAAAAGGTAAAATATTTTTTCGGACGGGAAAATTTGGTTCCGCGAAAAAAAAAAAAATTTCGCAGAAAAATTTTTGAGATCAGGGAAAATTTTAAGGAGGGGGGGCAAATTAAATTTTGTGCCCCCTAAAAATCTCTAGTTCCGGCCCTGTGTGGGTCTGCCCGCCCAAATATTTTCGTTTTCCATTTTCTCATTTTCTGAAATTAATATTTATAAACAATATGTATTTAATTTAGTTTATGATTATTATAAAGAAAAAAATTATTAAATTAAAAATAAATCACCAGAATATCACTAAAATTTACAACGTTGCCATGTTGTTGATACTTATTTTAAGTCATACTTAAATTGGGCGGTGCAATTGGGCATAAGTGTGACAGATTCATAAGTAATATACATATACTGAAGATAGCACACCGAGTGTCGAAATATTAAACAATATATTGAAACATATAACCTAGTGTTTTTTTTTTTTAAATTTACTTACAAATAGGTATCTCAAATTTGGAAAAATGATATTTTTTACAGTTTATGTACCCGTAGATATATTTTGAAATATTTTATTTAAGAATAGTATAAAAAGATCAGAGCCGTTGGGGAAAGGGTGACAAATACCCCCTCCCCTCCCTTCCCCTCCAAATGAAGCATATTGGCATATTCAGTCCCATCTCCAAGTAATACAGTAGTATTAGTTCATACTAAATGTCGAAATACGTTTCAAGTGTTTATACCAATTAAATGAAACATGAGTGTTTTTTTTTTTTTTTTTTAATATATACAAAGTTGTTATTCTTGTATTAAATAAAAACAAAAATTGAGAAATTAATATTTATAAAAGATTAAAAAAAAAAAACGAGAAAATTTTTTAATTAAAATTTCAAAAAAAAAAAAAAAAAATGTCAATAAAAATATAAAATATTTTCTAATTAAAAGAAAAATATTTCAAAAAAAAAAAAAAAATTCCATTTTCAATTGGATTTTATAAAATGCCATTGCGAAAAAAAACCTGCTTTTTATTTCTCTCTTTTTTTTTTTACACACACACATACATACAGATGTGCATTCATTTTCATGGACTCTTTTGAAATGTGGTGGTGTGTGCACTTTTGTATTTTATTAAAATTAAAATGTCCTCTCTCTCTCTTTCACTCACTTTTTTTTTTTTTTTTTTTTTTTTTATTAATAAAATAAAAATGTGTTTTCGCGTTATTTTATAGCCTATTAGATTTCAACATATAAAAATTATAATTATATTAATTTTAAAATTCAAGAGAACATGAGTTACCCGAGCTATGCTAACCTTTCACTCTATATGATTCTCCTCTGCTCCCAAATCCTCAAAAATTGAGAAAAGCATTGGGCCTTATGAACAATAAAAGCCAATTAATTATAATTAAATCTCAAAATTAATAATAATGAAAAATGTGAAATAAAATTAAAAAATAAATAAAATAAAATAAAAATAAATAAATCTCTATATAACTAGCTACAAGTGCGAAGCGTACGTAGCGAGCGAAGCGAACCGAGCGCTTGTAGCTAGTCTCTATATAATAAGAAAATAACTTGATACCTGTTGATTTTTTTCCCTCTTTATTTACTATTTTTACTTTTTTTTTTTACTTTTTTTTTATAAAAATTAAAAATAAAATAATACAAAAAATAAAAGAATATAAAATATATAATAGTAAATAATTATTAAATAGTAGCAGAAATAATAGAGCGCTTGTAGTTAGTCTCTATATAATAAGAAAATAACTTGCTACCTGCTGATTTTTTCTCCTTTATTTACTATTTTTACTTTTTTTTTTTATAAAAAATTAAAAATAAAATAATACAAAAAATAAAAAAATATAATAATAAAATTATTAAATATTCTATTTTTTCTTTGATTCTCAGGATCATGATAGAGTGGTGGCTAAGGGAGCACAGAGATGAAGGAAAACATTAGAATCCGATTGTTGCCTATTTGGATAGATACCGATAAAGAGTTGGTGCGTTTTTCCGTAAGTCTTTTCCCTCAAATAAAATGAATTTTTGTTTCTCAGAGGAATATATAGATAAAATATCATACTATAATATAAATAAAGTTACATAAAACAAAATATCAATAATTTGATTTTTACAAAAACACTGATAATTTTTTTTAAGACAAGTCGAAAGGGTGTATGTACTTCTTAAAATATTTATAAAGAATTATATATACCATGTGTTAACCCATAAGATATTAAAAAACATATAACCGAATATTTATTAATTCAAATAAGCGAATTTGAATTAATAAATATTCGGATATTTGTTTTTCAGATATTTATATTTACATTAATTGTCTGGAAAGTTGCAGCACATGATTAAGAGGAGGATGCACCTAGACAGCTGGGGTCCAGTCGTAGTCGGGCTGCACGACTAGTTTATCATTTAGTTATAATAATAAATTTTAATTATTTTTTAAATTAAATTTTATGAAATCTTCATATTTTAACAGATTTTTAGAAATCTATTAAAAAATAATTAAAACTAAAAACACAAACAAGGGGAGTGCATAGCCTTCATGTCACCGATTTGAACGAAAACTTTTTTATGTGTAGTACTTAATGTAAAACAAATTCTGTTAAAGCGAGAGAATCCTGCACTTTGCTTTAAATATATGGATATGCTAAAAATTAAAAAAAAAAAAACTTTATTAATTGATTAATATTAAAAAATATTCTTAGAAATCCCAAAAAAATAAATTACACAAAAAAAATAGTTGCACACGGCGAGATTTAATATTTACAAAGAATCAGCCACAGAGGCTTTTCGAATTTGTTATTGTTACCAACGGCATAAGGTATGCTAGCAAAATCTTTGACATTTTTTTTAGACAAACAGTTGAGGAGTGCATTCTCTCGCTTTAACAGAATTTGTTTTTCATTAAGTACTACACATAAAAAAATTTTCGAACAAATCGGTGACATGAAGGCTATGCACTCCCCTTGTAAGTGAAATGTTTCAAGTGCTTAAATACCATTATTTTTTTTTTTTTTAATTTTATCTCATTAAAACAAGTTTCAACTAGAGAACCTGTTTAAATTTTTAATTAATAATTTTTATATAACATTTTAAATAATACACTAGATGATATGTTTTAAGTTTTTTTTTTATTATTTTAGTGAAATCATCCATATTTCGACATTTTTGAAGATGTCAGTAATACGTATAAGTGTATTATTTCACTTTATACGTATTTCGACATTTTTGTCAGTAATAATCAAGTGTTTTATTAATAAAAATTCTTGAAAAATATTTAAAATTGAATTCAACTTTTCAAGTAGAGTTCAGAGTTTTATTCAACTTTTTGTTCAAACTTCAGACCGTCGAGAGTAGGACACTTGACTAAGAAAAGGCGATGGTCCGCCGCGGGCGAGCCGGAGCCAGTTGGAGGGGGTCCATCTTTTAAATTGAAATCGACTTTTCAACTAAGGCCTAGGTTTTATTCTAGTTTTTGTTCACTTTTCGGACCGTCGAGAGTAGGAGGCTCTATAACAAGTATTTTTTTATAAACTTGTTTATAAATATTTTTAGAGAGGAATTAACTTCCCTTTAGCCTTCTCATAATTAATATATCTGTTTAATATTCATCCACACACACACACACTATTGAGCAACTCTCTATTATTTATTGATTATCCTTGCTTTTAAATTATCTACAATTTATATCAAAAAAGATGATTGATAATTGACTGGAAAATAAACGCTTCACTTTCATGAAATTAAATATAATGATGGATGGATTAAAAGAGAGAATTGTGAACCACCGTTAAGTTCATTTTTTTTCCTCTGAGAGAAAAAAAAAACTCAATCATCACGTGACTTGCTCATACATCATCTATATAATATACATTGCAAAATAAAAACACAAAAAGGTTTTGTTGTTTTGAACTTACCTGTACAACATTAATCCAAGGGTAATTAATTCTCATTTATCGTATAATGCGAAAAAAATTTTACTTTTAAATTTAAAAAAAAATATTGTTTTCAGTACATTATTAAATTTTCAAATATGTAAAATACACTCGGTTGTTTGTTTTGGCGGATTACTTAATGCATTTTTTAAAACGAATATTAAATATAACATTCATGATTTTTTTTTACCGATACTAGATCAGATCTAGAAATTAAATCCTCCGCACTCGATAAAGGATGTTAAGAAGTATCTCCATGAATTTTTTCAACTTTGTAATTAGTTAACTTGATCCTTATAATGGCGGATTACTTAATGCATTTTTAAAAAGAATATTTAATATAACTTTCATGATTTTTTTTATCAATACTAGAGCAGTTCTAGAAATTAAACCCTACCTATTCAATAAAGGATGTTAAGAAGTATCTCCATGAATTTTTTCAACTTTGTAATTAGTTGACTTGATCCTTAAAATGGCGGATTACTTATTGCATTTTTTAAAAAGAATATTTAATATAAATTTCATGATTTTTTTTTACCAATACTAGATCAGATCTAGAAATTAAATCCTACCCACTCGATAAAGGCTGTTAAGAAGTATCTCCATGAATTTTTTCAACTTTGTGTTTAGGAAACATGACCCTTATAATGGAGGATTACTATTTTTTAAAAAGAAAATTTAATATAACTTTCATGATTTTTTTTTTACCAATATTACATCAGGTCTAAAAATCAAACCCTACCCATTCGATAAAGGATAAGAAGTATCTCCATGAATTTTTTTCAACAATCTAAAACATCGTATCTACAAACTTATAAAATCTCTTCTCACTAAGAAAATCAGCAGTCTGGTCTTCTAAATCTATTAAATTAAAAAAAAAAAAAAAATGAGAATAATACTTTCATTTTATTTTTTTTAAGCTACTGTCTATTATATAAGAAAATAAGAGAGCTTTTGTATTATGATTTATTTCATTATCAAAAAAATATAAATAACTTTTTTATCAGTCAAAGGGTAAACATATAACCTTAAAGAATGTGATAAGACGAATGTTATCAGTAAAAAATGAAGATAGTAAAGTAGCATGGTCCATTCCCCCCCTCCCCCCCCCTCTTAGCACCCAGACGCGAGGGGGGGGACGTTATTTTCTCACGCGTTGTCAGTGAGGAAGTGCACTAGAGATGATGTCACTTCCGGTCCCATCCTCCTCCTCCGCCTCCTCTCAAGTACACACACACTCCTTTCAAGAGAGAAAGGGTTGGGCGTCTAATAGAATTGGATAAATATTAAAACACAAAAATGTCCAAGGAAATTGAAAAAAATTTCCTTGTGAAGCACAAGAGTAAAGTGTGCTTCAAACAATTTTGAGACCAAAATGAGAATATACATTTTAAAGAGCATCTAAAAAATAAATGATTTATGAATTTTAATCAAAATCGTTGGAGTGAATTTTGAGAAAATAGAAAAATACTTAAAAAGTACATCAGTAAAGTACTAGTACTTTTTGGTTGTTTTTGTTCAAAATTTTTTTGTTAGGTTCTAGTAGGGTATCTAACTCAAATATGAAATTTCAACTTTGTAGTTCAATTCCTTCATGCTTTATTTTAAACATCCCACTTTTTTTTATACGAAAAACTTGTATTTCCATCAAAATTAATGTACATATAGTGTTTATGTTATTTATTGTAAAACTATGTAAATGTTTTTTCACTCTTACTGTAAATAGGAATCTCCTGTTGGGAATTTTATCAAATAAATAAATAAATAAATAAAATCTTCAGAAATGAAAAAATTATAATAAAATTTTGTTGAAAATTATTTAAATTCTAATTTTAATGATTTGTGTTAATTTTTGACATGAATACAATACTTTCTTTCTATAACATACAATATATAGTTAAGTAATGGCGGATTTAGGTAAAAAAAAAAATAAAACTTGTAATTCTCATCTATCCTATAAAAATACAAACGAATATTAAATAGATATATTTTTTACAAAAATTCTATTTTTTTTTTTGCAAATAAATGTCCCGTTTAACGACATGATATATTTGACATATAATCACTCTCATTAAAAGGACATCCATCAATATCAAAGAATTTTTCGGTATTATATTTTAAAAAAATGATTTAAAAAATTCTCTAGGTAAATAAAATTGAAATATTATGTTTAAAGAAATTTTGTTATTTTATAAAAATGACATTGTATTAAATAAAAACAAATTCTGTTTTTATACTAATTAACAAAAAAAAAAGCAAAACTTGTTTTTTTTTTTTAATTAAGAATACTTAATCTAATCTTAAAGTTAGTGTAATTTATTAATAAACTAGGCATGTTTAATTTTATATTCTTTTTTTTTGAAAGTTAAAGCCTTTTCACTTAAATAAAAATTCTTGTTTTTTTTACTGAACAGTTCAGTATTTATGTAGATCGTTAGATCTAAGGCACTTTGTAAATGTACCTGACGAAGGCTACACAATGAGTGACCGAAACGTTGTAATAACCACAATTTAACCCAAAACAAGAAGTGTTTTTGACTGCCGCCTTTCAGCCCCACATATATTTTTTCAAAATACAATTTTCTAAAGACACAGGAATATAAAAACTAAATACAACAAAAATACAATATTTAAAATATTAGACAAAAACAAAATTTTTGTTTAAAACTAATTTAAAATTTATTTTATTTATTTTTAATAGATTTAGAATAAATAAAATTTTGTTAAAAATTTTTAAAACATAATTTGTTTATATTTAAATTTTAATTTCAATGATTTGTGTTAAATTTATTTTAAAATATATCAAGTATTTTATAAATTACAAGTTTGTTGAGTGTGGAAGTGGCTGTGATTAATATCTTAAAAGAATGGAAGGAGGTAGCAGCCAGGAAGGAGTGTCTCCAAAACAATGAAACTCCCAGATATTCGCGACGTTTCGGTCCAAATTTATTGACCATCATCAGGCAATCGGAGTTGTCATATGTAAATTTATATAAATATACTTAATCATATGTTGCTTCGGACTTGTTAATGACATTAAAATTTTGCTCATCTGCAATCGAAGGCTTAGATATGTGAGGAAGTAATGGTCATTACTTCCTCACATATCTAAGCCTTCGATTGCAGATGAGCAAAATTTTAATGTCATTAACAAGTCCGAAGCAACATATGATTAAGTATATTTATATAAATTTACATATGACAACTCCTGATTGCCTGATGATGGTCAAATAAATTTGGACCGAAACGTCGCGAATATCTGGGAGTTTCATTGTTTTGGAGACACTCCTTCCTGGCTGCTACCTCCTTCCATTCTTTTAAGATAAATTACAAGTTTTCTTAAAAAAAAAAAAATCACGTTTTTGATAGGCAGTTTATTTTGTGAAAATTGAGAAAATTAGCTGTAATGTCCTCCTTCAGCAGGGCTTGCTCTTAGCCAATATAGGATCGACAGATATATCAAAAAAAAAATATTAAAGAGGTTAAGTTTGAAGGTTTTGGATTTTTAGACTTAAAAACAGTGGTTTAAGAATGCTTGCAGGACAAACAAACATTCATTTACCTATATATGCAGTAATCGTGCTACAATAAAATCAAAATTTTGGATGGCTATATAAAATTTATTTCTGATGATGATAATTGAAGAAAAAAATATAAAAAAAAAAATCTTGCTAATTTATTATGAGAAAAAAACCCGTTCGTAAAATTTGAATATACATAATATTTTGTATAAAAAAAAATATATATATATATGAAAGAAGGAACAAGTGGTTCTTTTATTTATTTATTTTTTATTTTTTTTTAAGAGATTGCAAAGACCTGTTCCGCCCACTTGATCCTTCTATCTATTCTAGATTTATAAAAAGTATTTACTTAGATATGTATATATATATTTTAAAATGGAAAATAGACAATAAAAATTTAGATAAAGGAACAAGAAATTAAAGTTAAAAGTAATCGAAATCAGAAGGAATAAAAATAAAATCAAATTCGGTATATTTTAAAACAGATTAATTATTGAATACTTGCGAGATTTAATTTTAATTTTTTTCTTTATAACGTCATTGACATTGAAAAACTATTTGACGGATTTTTATGGGCTATTTTTTTAATATTTAGATAATTATAATTATTTTCAAAATTTCTAAAAAATTATTAAAAATAAATAATTAATTAATTTATTTTATTATTTTTTTTATTTTTATTTATATTTATTCATAAACTAGTTAACGGATTTTTATGGGATTTTTTTTTACTTTCTCTTACCCTATTTTATTTAATGTATAATTAATTTTACTAGAGTGAAGTTGGGAAAAATCATTTGAAGGTCTAAAAATATTCTAAAAATTTATTTAAATAATAAATTTGAATGAATATTGTAAATATTCAAAATTTATTTTATTTATTTTAAAGAAAAGCATATTAAGGGAAATATCCCATTTTGGTTAACTTAAAAACAGCCTTTTATTGAATACACACAGACTGGGTGAACGACTTGCCAAGGGTGGGTTCGAGAGACATTTTTTTTTTAAATAGGTAGATAATGTTTTTTCTTGGAGAAATTAATTTTGGTGGGGAAGAAATAAAAAAATTTTATTACTCTAAAATTATTAAATTTAATTTTAATTTAAAATAATTAAAAATAAGGGAAAACAATTATGCCAATGATAGTCAATATAAGAAGTGGCACCTCCCAAAGGCGAGCTAAACAGCTAGTCGAATTCTCTACGTTTACTTAAAAAAATTTACAACCATCCTGTTCAAAAAAAAAAAATTCTAGTGTAAATAAATAAAATTTAAAGATGTTGAATTTTGGACCATAATTTAGCATTAAAAATGTTTGATGTTAATTCGGCTATATTTTAACATAAAATCACTTTTCACTCCCCTCTCCCTCTCCCCTCCTCTCCCTCCTACTCTCTGGATTATAACATCAATATTTTTATAGACATGTATATTAGCAATAAATATTATTAATAGCTGAGAGCAAGTTTATCTCTTCTCTTTTATTTATTTATATATTTATTTCCTTCTAGAGCTGAATCCATCCATCTAGTCCCCATTTTTTTTTTATAAATTTATCAAATTTTAAAAATGATTATAGAGTAAAAAAAAAAATATGAATTTTCAATCGTTTTTCATATACTTTGAATTTTGTTGTGAAAACAAATTCATAAACTAGTTTATTAAGTAAAAAAAAAAAAATATGAATCAAATTTAAGTAGCTTAAAAAAAGTATATTGTTAATAAAATAAGTAGTCGAGATGATATAGACATATGAAGGGAAGAAATCAACAGATCTAATTCAAATATCTCGAGTGGCGTTTTTTTTTTTTTAATTATTCTATGAAAATTTTAATAAATTAGTTTATGAAAGTTCATATTTTAGTATATGGACTTTTTCATATACCCTGAATTCATAAACAGTTTGTGTAAAAAGACTTCCTATACTAGTTTATGAATATCTCTTGAAAATTTTTAATTAATAATGTATGAAAATGAAGCAAAGAGATGAAAAAAATCACAAGAATACTAGCGAAACACAAACATCAATACAAATAAAATAAAATCAATATTCTAAACAAAATATATTAAAAAAAAAAAAAAAAATTACAACAAAAAAACAAAAAAAAAACAAGAAAATGTAAAAATAAATAAACAAAAAAAAAAGCAAAACAACATTCGAGACAAAATCAGATCAAAACTATATCACAGCAATTCTGATTCTTGGATTGGTTGCCCCTAGAAACAAGCGTGTGGAACGTCCCCGTTTTCGATACACTAACTTTAATATCATTTTTAATATTCAAATTATATTTTATTAATCTGAGGAGCTCAGAACAAAATTTTTCCCCACAACTATACCTCCACTTCTTTCTGGGATAACATATATTCTTTGAGTGGGTTATAAGGGGAGGAGGCCCAAAGATAAAAGAAAATATATATTTATAAATAAATGTTAAACCCCTACATGGCCTCAACCCCCACAGGAAGAGTTAAAAAAAAAAAAATTAAATACTTAATTTAATAAATAAAATATATTTAAATTCTATAAAAATAAAATGAAACAAAAGAAAATAATTTCATAAATTTATTTAAAATTATTAATACAAAATGAGGGAAAGTTGTATTTAATTCCGTAGAAAATTCATCTTTTTTTTTATCACTTTATTTTTGAAAGTAACCTATATATATATGCAACTGAAATAAAAGGAACGTTGTACGGCCTGAGTGATATAAACAAAGCAGTATGAAAATGATGAGTAAAATAAATAAAATTTATTATTGAAATAAATTTTATTCTCTACTATATTTTATACAAAAAATGAAAATTTAATATTTATATAATTAATTATAGAAAAATACTTGTGAAATTTAATTTCAACTTTTATCAGTACTTTGTAACGTGATAATGAATTATTTGATGAATTTTATTTTATTTTATTTATTTTTTTTTGTTTACTTTTTTTTCTACTTTCTTTTTATTTTTGAATAAAAATTTTTTCAAATAATATTTTTTAAAAATTGACTTATCTCAAGAGGAAATTACCTATTACTATTTTTTCTGGAGAATAATGGGTACATACTGGATAATCCGGCTTCGATTAATGAGTAAACATATATTGATAAAAAAATGATAATTTAAAAGCTTATTTTTATTACTTTCTCTTAACTCTATATATATGTTAATATATATAGAGAGAGAAAGTATTGGATTCATGTCAAAAATTCGATGTCGAGATTTTGATGGATCTTCACGTTTGAGGTCCCTGAATCCAAAAAGTGGTTTTCGCGACATGGTCTGTCTGTCTGTCTGTCTGTCTGTGTGTCTGTCTGTGAACAAAATATCTCAAGAACGAAAAGAGCTAGGAGGTTGAAATTTTATATTTAATTTAGGCACCCTCATGGGACGTGACACGAAGCTTTTGAACAAAATCGACCAAATAGTACTAGTACTTTACTGATGCACTTTTTCAGTTTTTTTCGATTTTCTCTAAATTTGCTCCAACGATTTTTTTTAAATTCAAAAATCAATTATTTTTTAGATGCTCTTTAAAATGTATATTTTCATTTTGTCATTGAAATCTTCTGAAGACCACTTTACTCTTGTACTCCATAGAAAAGATAGGAGAAATGGTTGCCATGTTAACAAAATATAAATATTTTGCCATATTTATAAATTGAACATCTTGAAAATCGAATGTACCGTACTGTCGGGAACTAAATATATGTCGACACAAAAAATCTGGTGTGACAAGCACAGAACACAACTTTCGATTACCGAAGGTAAGAGAAAGTTGTGTGCTGTGCGCCAGTCACACCAGATTTTCTTTTTCTTATACGATGTTTATTCGTACTTGCATTTCTTGTCCCGGAAATTATCCGTAGAGGGAAGAGAAAAAGGGGACATTGTTTCCGCTGTGTCAAATTGAAGGGAAAGAAAGAAACAGTCGTGGGAGATGGAGGGGGAGGGGGAATGCATATTTTAAATCTGATATTTAAATCATATTTGTTTTACATGAACGAGAGAGAGAGAGAGAGTAAAATTATATCACTGAGAGGGTGATCAATGGAACATTAAGGAAAGTTATTTATATTCTTAAAAAAAAAAAAAAAAAAAACAAAAAATTCGTCAACTAGTTTCAGAGTTTTTATACAATAAATAAAATTCATAATTTATTTCTTAACTAAATTTAAACTGTATGTAGATTATAGTTGAACCATTATATATATATAGGCCTATATGTATAAAAAAAAAAAAAAAAAACACTAGTTCATAAGTTTCAATTATTTACAAAACTTGTTTTAACAAATTTCAGACACTCTTATGTTTCAAAATTAGACACTTGAATAAAAATAAGACAGTTAATACGTATTAAGTTAATTTCTAATAAAGAATTGATACTTATGAACTAATGTTTTTATTTTTTATTTTTCTATAGAAAAATAGGCTTCATATATATAATGGTCCAACTAGAACCTAAGGTTTAAATTTAATTAAGTTTTATTTAATTATGTTTTAATTATTGTATAAAAACTCTGAAACTAGTTAACGAATTTTTTTTTTTTTTTTACGAATTTGTAATAAATCATTGAAACTTAGTGATTGTAATTTCTTTCTTATTTTATACACCTACAATTTCATTAAAAAAAAAAGAATTTTTCTTATTGACATAATTAGATAGAGACAGAGAGAGAGGAAAAGTTTAAAGGCAAACCGCAATTGCAAATTTATTTTTTTTTTTTTTAGTGGTTTTTAATTAAACTCATTTATGCTAAATGTCATAAAATGTCGTGATGATTAAATTGACTTGATGATGACGGAGGAAAGGAGAAGAAAAAAGAAGGAGGATGATTCAACTGTTACAATTTAGAGAGGAGAAAAAAAAACCTCAAACTGATGAGGTCATCGCTTCATTTAACCACACATATACACACACAAACACATATACATCAATTCCTTAAGGAGTATGGAAACCCTAAAATCACTCTAATTGAAATTATTATCTCCGATTAATAATAATTTTATAGGTTTCATTAAATCTCTATATAGTCATTTAATTAAATTTGATATTAAATAATAATTGATACTCTGCTATGGAAAATAGAATTTTTAATTAAAAAAAAAACATAAAAATTCGTTAACTAGTTGAAAAAAAAAAAATCACTTAATACGTCATATTCAGACAAATCACTTCTGAATAATGACAAAAATTCAATAAAAAAAAAAAATGGAATTAATTTTCCAAAAAAGAAAAAAAACTCACTAAAAATTCGTCAACTAGTTTGTAAAAAAAACTATGTCAATACAAAAAAAAAATAATTTCAAAAAAAAAAAAAACCACTAAAAATTTCACTAGTTTATAAAAAAAAAAATTATAACATAATACATCATATTTAAATAAATCGCTTCTGAAAATGACACTTAATTGATACTCTATTGTTTTATGGCAAAAATGTCAATAAAAGAAATACAATTTTTAAATTTTCAAAAAAAAAAAAAAAAAAAAAAAATTCGTCAACTAGTTTGTAAAAAAAAAATTTATCACTTAATATAAATCATTTCTGAAAATGACACAATTAATTCTCAATTGTATTATGACAAAAAATGTCAAATAAAATTAATTTTCCAAAAAAGGAAAAAACCATAAAAATTCGTCAACTAGTTTATTAAAAAAAAAAATTATAACATAATACGTCATATTTAGATAAATCACATCTAAAAATGACACACTTAATTGATACTCTATTGTTTTATGACAAAAATGTCAATAAAAGAAATACAATTTGTAATTTTCCAAAAAAAAAAAACAAAAAAAAAAATTCGTCAACTAGTTTGTAAAAAAAATTATCACACTATACGTCATAAAATAAATCATTTCTGAAAATGACACTTAATTGTACCTATTGTTTTATGACAAAAATGTCAATATAAGAAATACAATTTATAATTTTCCAAAAAAAAAAAAACAAAAAATTCGTCAACTAGTTGGTAAAAAATATTATCACTTAAATCGTCATTTTTTGATAACCCCTAAGAAAAATAGAATTTTTTTAATTTTCCATTAACGAAAAAAAAACTTCACCAAAAAAATTCGTCAATTAGTTTCAAACTATATGTAAAAAAAAAAAAAAATAATCATTATTTAATGATATTTTTAAATAAAATTTTGAAAATTCTCTTAATTAGGTATTTTTAAAATATGAATAACATATAACCGAGTGTTTTATATTTTAATTTTGATTATTCTTAAACGATATAGTCCATTTGGTTAATTAAAAAAAAAAAAAAAAAGGAAAAGAAATATAATTCCATCTATCATGTCAATTAAAAACGAAAAAAAAAAATCATCAATAGGATTAGTTCAAAACACGAACGAATCCATTGCAACCAAGTTATCTCGTTAAAGGCATCTTTTTTGCCTGTTTTAAAGCAATTAAATCCAATACATATATCCATTTTCTCTTTTTTATTTATTAAATTAAGTCTTGTATTTCAATTTTCTAATGTCCAGAAAAATCATATAAGCGCGGAAATTTATTTTTTTTTACCTTAGAGACTTTATTATTTTTAACCATGAAAGAACAAAAACGAGTTAGTTGAATTTAGAAATAAATAAAACTACTGATAAGTAATCTTGGAATTATTAATATTAGAGTGTTTGTTTTTTATTGATATATTTATTAGGGTCCGACCGAAACAAGATTTTCAACCGAAACCGAATATTCGGCCTCAACCTTAGTTTCGGCCGAAACCGTAACCGAAAACCGAAACTTGTATTTCCTATAAAAAAATTTATATTTTTTTTTTTTTTTTTTAAATTTTTTCCCCTCCGTGAAAATCATTTTACCTTTTTTTTAGGGAGACAAAAATTTTTTCTCCTTACCAAGTGCAAATCATTTGACCTTTTTTTTTTAAGACTCAAGTTTCGGCTACTTTTTGGCCGAAACCGAAACTACGGCCGAAACCATGATTTTTGGCCGAAACTGGCCGAAAACCGTAACCGAAACCGAATATTCGGTCGGTTCCTAATATTTATTTAAAAAAAAAAAAACGCCCATCAAAATCCGTCAAGTATTTTCGGAGTTTATGTTATTATATAAAAGAAAAATTTAAATTAAATCTCATAATTATTATTCTATAATTAATCATATAAATATAAAAAATTTTAATTGTTATATTTTTCATTTATTTTGAATGGAGAAAATTTAATTTTTAATTAGTGAGCAGAGTTGGCAATACGACGAGTATAATTTTATACATGGATAAAACTACTATTGATAAAACTAGGCCGATGTAAAAAACTGTAAAAAAACGCCCAAAAAAAAAAAAGGTTAATAGATAAATTAATTTTATTTAAATTTTCTTTCACGTTGGGTTCACGCATGCTTTTATAAATTTTTCCCATATTTCAGCAAAAAACCAAAAAAACAACAAAATCCTTCCCAACCCCCAAATTAAAAGAAAAACAAAAAAAAAAAAAAAAAAAGATGTTCTAGATTTTTTGATAAATAGAGAAGTAAATTTTTAATTAAAAGGAAAATTTTTAAATAATATAAAAATAATAAAATAAATTACTAAAAACAAAATAAAAAAAAAAAAGAGTATTGAGAGTTTATTTTTTATGCTTTTTTTGAGTTTTCATGCTTTTTTTCCCTTTCGTGCTTATTTGAACTTATTTTACGAATATTTATAATTTTTTTTTTATTATAAAAATTTTTTCTCATTCACACACGCATACACCAGGGACGTATATAAGGGGGGGCCCCCAAAAAAAAAAAAAAAATTTCCAAAAATCCCGCAGTGTGAAAAAATATAGCCCTGTAAAAAATTTTTTTCAGCAGGGTGAAAAAATTTGGTTCCGCAAAAAAAAAAATTTTCACAGGGTGGGGCGGAATAAATTTAGTTTCTTTAAAAAAAAATTTGTATACGCCATTGGTATGAGTAAAAATTGCTTATGAGATGCTTTTTTTTAACTTTTATGCTTATTTAACAACTTTTTATTTAAGTTTTTTATGCTTTTTTAAGCACATTTTTTCCATTTTTTTATGCTTTTTGTCCGGTCTCTACTTATAAGGGGAGGAAGCAGAAGCAGCCAAAAATTAAAGCCTCGATTTTCTCGAAACCTCTCATTAATTGTAATAAAATCGGAGGCTTTAATTTTTGGCTGCTTCTGCTTCCTTATAAAAAAAAAGAAAATTTGGGAACCAATAGTGCTGCCAAACAAAATCTCCAGAAAACACGGAGAGTTGGCAGCATTGTTTATAAATCAATGTATATGAGAGTGAATGATTTTTTTTTTCTAAAATCTCTATTCAAAATAAATGGAAAAATAATAAAAAAATTAAATTTTTAATAAATAAATTAAATAAAATAATTAAATTTTTAATATCTATATGAGGCTTAAATTACGGAATAATAACCCCCCTCTCCCTCCCCTCGTGGAGGATTTGATATAAAAATTTTTTTTTTTACTCTGAAAATACTTGACGGACGGCGTTTTTTTTTTTTTTATTATTAATATAAAAAAGTATGATTTTATTTTAAAAAAATTTATAAGTAAAAAGAAGATAAGGATAAATTTTTTGTAGATTTTTTTCGATGGGCGTTTCGGATTTTTTTTTTATTATTCAATATAAAAAGAGGATTTTATTTTGGAAAAAACATTTAAAGTAAAACGATTAAGGAAAATTTTTTGTAGATTTTTTTGATTTTTGTTTTGCAGTGGAAATAAAGGAATGGCGAGGGTTCGCCCCCAGCTAGTCAATGAATAAAGGAGTGAATGATTTTTTTTCTTAAATGTCTATTCGAAATAAATAAATAAAATATATATATAAAAATTAAATTTTAATATTTATATGATTAATTATAGAATAATAATTGTGAGATTTAATCTAAAATTTTTCTTTTATAATATACTAGCTGCGGTAGGGTTGCCTTCGGCAACCCTGCCCCACTAGGCCCTGTCGAACGGCGTCTCGGGATATGACTAAGAGTTGTCCAGATAAATGTATTTTAATTAATTATGAGGAAGAGTTATTTTTTATTTTAAATATTTGATTAATATATTTTTCAATTATTTACACCCCCTAAGAAAGCAACATTTTAAATTTTATTAAAATCGAATGAAAAATAAATTTTAGGGGGGGCAGGGGGGTCTAAAAATACCATTTTTCAAATATTTACACCTAAGAAAGCAACATTTTTAAATTTTATTAAAATCGAATGAAAATAAATTTTAGGGGGCCAGGGGGGGGGGGGGGGTAGTTGCACTTTCTGAGGTCTAAAATACCATTTTTCAATTATTTACACCCTAAGGCACTTTTTTTTTCAATTATTTACACCCTAAGAAAGCAACATTTTAAATTTTATTAAAATCGAATGAAAAATAAATTTTAGGGGGGCCAGGGGGTGATTGGCTTCTGAGGTCTAAAATACCATTTTTCAATTATTTACACCCTAAGAAGCAACATTTTAAATTTTATTAAAATCGAATGAAAAATAAATTTTAGGGGGGCCAGGGGGGGGTGATTGAACTTTCTGAGGTCTAAAATACCATTTTTCAATTATTTACACCCTAAGAAAGCAACATTTTAAATTTTATTAAAATCGAATGAAAAATAAATTTTAGGGGGGGTCAGGGGGGTGATTGGTCTTTCTGAGGTCTAAAATACCATTTTTCAATTATTTACACCCTAAGAAAGCAACATTTTAAATTTTATTAAAATCGAATGAAAAATAAATTTTAGGGGGGGGGGTCAGGGGGGTGATTGGTCTTTCTGAGGTCTAAAATACCATTTTTCAATTATTTACACCCTAAGAAAGCAACATTTTAAATTTTATTAAAATCGAATGAAAAATAAATTTTAGGGGGGTCAGGGGGGTGATTGGTCTTTCTGAGGTCTAAAATACCATTTTTCAATTATTTACACCCTAAGAAAGCAACATTTTAAATTTTATTAAAATCGAATGAAAAATAAATTTTAGGGGGGGTCAGGGGGGATGGTCTTTCTGAGGTCTAAAATACCATTTTTCAATTATTTACACCCTAAGAAAGCAACATTTTAAATTTTATTAAAATCGAATGAAAAATAAATTTTAGGGGGGCCAGGGGGGTGATTGCACTTTCTGATGTCTAAAATACCATTTTTCAATTATTTACACCCTAAGAAAGCAACATTTTAAATTTTATTAAAATCGAATGAAAAATAAATTTTAGGGGGGCCAGGGGGGGGTGATTGGACTTTCTGAGGTCTAAAATACCATTTTTCAATTATTTACACCCTAAGAAAGCAACATTTTAAATTTTATTAAAATCGAATGAAAAATAAATTTTAGGGGGGTCAGGGGGGTGATTGGTCTTTCTGAGGTCTAAAAATACCATTTTTCAATTATTTACACCCTAAGAAAGCAACATTTTAAATTTTATTAAAATCGAATGAAAAATAAATTTCAGGGGGGTCAGGGGGGTGATTGGTCTTTCTGAGGTCTAAAATACCATTTTTCAATTATTTACACCCTAAGAAAGCAACATTTTAAATTTTATTAAAATCGAATGAAAAATAAAAAAAATGAAATTTTAGGGGGGGGGGGCGCAGAGCGGAAAATCTTTTCAAATGTCGAATTGTTAGGGGGGAAGAGTTTTTATTTTTCATTTTAAAGATTTGATAAATATATTTTTCGTGAAGCGAGTTAGATCCTGTTTTCCAATGCTTTGCTATGGGGTAATTGATAACCCCCAAAAAAGGGGGGTTCCCTACCCCTAATTCGATATAATGATAGCCTAAAACCACCCCCGGAAAATTCCCTACCCATTAAAAAAAACTCCATGAAAATCGGTCCAGTAGTTTCGGAGTCTATGCGTTACAAACAGACAGACAGACAGACAGACAGACAGACAGAGATTGTCTTTTATATAATAGTATAGATGTACTCTGAAAATTCTTGACGAATTTTGATGGGGCTTTTTTTTTTGAATTTATAAAAATTTTAAAGAACGTCTGAAGCTCGGGATTGGTGACCCCGAACAATCAGCGTGTGGAACGTCCCCCGGTAGCCTTTGCTACTTTGTATTGTAATCTATATCAGATACAGTTTACAAAGCCAAAGCACGGATGAATTGTAATAACTCCTAAAGTTATATATATATATATATAAATTTACGGAACGAATACAATTTTCCCATAATCCATAGAAGGAAGACCCTCTATCTTCTTCTTCTATTTTAATCCCACGGTGCGGGGTCGGCAGAAAGGGGTCTGCGGAATGGGTTTTTTACGACTGGAAGAAATAGAACAGGCCGGCCCGTCGCACGGTCTGACGCCTGTTAAAAATATAGAAGGAATGGACAGACATGTAAAGAACAGAAGGACTGTCAGTCCCGGCTCGGGTAGCTCGTGGTCGCCATCCACGTACCTCTGAGCAAGGAATACCCTCTATGAGCATGTAAAATTTCGTTAAATCGTAACCAAAGTGTGACAGACAGACAAACGGACATTATAGATTAATGGATATATTTTCTTATTAGTTACCAATCCCATTATTTGAGTGTTTAAATAATTGTCCGGTGAATGCGATATTATTTTTTTTTATTTGTTGTCTCTTAGGGAAATATGAAAGGAATTTTTTCCTTTTTATTAGTCCCGAATAGAAAGGCCAATTAGTTGTTGGGATCCCCAAGCAGGTTCTCTCCATGATACCTGTCCTCCTTGCTTGCTGCCTGCTTACCTGGCTGGCTGGCTTGCTGGCAGGCTTAGCCAGGTACACACACACACACACACACACATTTATATACAATGCCAAAGTCAGACAGCTCGTTTTATATATGACCCTTTCACCTCTCAATCCGGAAAATAACAATACAAATTTATCGACTTTAATAAAAAATTTTATGTTTTTTCTTCTTTTGCTTTTTCATATTCAAAAAAAAAAAAAAAATGGATGAATGACACAAACACAAATTTAAATATTGAAATTTAGAATTTTATAGTGATTTTTTTTTTTTTATTCAATATTTATATAATCGGCATATGTTCTACACCTTTCGTGTGTATATCAGTATTTTATTGTATTAGTAACATTTTTTTATAAACTATTTATAGATATAATTCAAAAATTCCTTGTCGAAATTTTGATGGAAATACACGTTTTGGGATCCATACCCTGGTAGGAATACACAATTGGGCCAAGCCTCGGACCAGGCTTGGACCAATCGTCCCGAGCATTGGGCGAGGTTTGGGGCAAGCCTTGTCTAACCATTGGGCGAGGCTTGGTTCAAGCCTTGGAATGATAACAATGTACCCAGCTTTGGGAATCAATAAACCAAGGTTGGCCCAAGCCTCGAGAATCAAAAAAACCAAGGTTGGCCCAAGTCTTGGAAAACAAAAAATGGATGGTCGATCCAAGCCTCGAGGAAAAAAAGTTGTTTCTCGAGAGATTTGAACCCGAGCTTTTTGGTTTTGTTCTTCATTTGTCAATGCCTTTACGCTCTCGCAAGGGCGGACCCAGAGGGGGTCAGGGTCGCGACCCCCCCCCCAAAATCTTTTTTTTTTTTTAACACACACTTTTTTCCCACTCACTCTCCCATTCACACAATCTTTTCGGCAACTTAGGCCATTTAAGACTTAAACGATACTCATATTTTATTAATATATATTTATTGGGGTCCAGGCCCATTTATTTATACTATAAAAAAAAAAAAACAGTGACCCCCCCCCAAAATGTAAGGCTAGGACCGCCATTGCGCTCTCGTACACAGTTGTTATATTGATATGACTCTGGTCACTACCCAAGGCTTGGTTTAATAATATAATACCATTGGGCCAAGCCTCGAACCAGGCTGAGGCTTTTGTAGTTGGAAATATTATTATTAGAGGAATTTTTAATCATAGACCACATTTTTGTATTAAATCTTTATTAAAATTATAATTACTGTGCAACATTTCGACTGTTTATTCGGCAGCCGTTATCTAGTATCTGTGCACTTGCTTCGACTCAAGTGAAGTAACTGGCATGTCCGTTACGTGCCTTTTTTATATACAGCGACGTCAGCACCATCTGTCGGCATTTCTGTGAAGTTAGATTCAAATTTTCCCGCTATTTTCACTCACTTCATGGAAATGAGTGAAAATAGCCGATATCCAATAAGCTGGGGCTTAGTAAATCGAGGTGAAATTGGACTCGAGTTCGAATCACAAAAATTCAACCAAGTCGAGCGTCTCTACTGGAGCAATGGGAATATAATCACCTAGGGCCTGAGGGATGGGCATGAACTATTCCTAGATTGATCCCTTTCCAGGGGCCGGAGCACGATAGATCTATAAGGTCGCAGTGCAGAGAAGCCCCAGAACATCAAATCAATCGATTTAGAAAGCACTTCTTTATATATTTTCAAGAACTTTTGTCAGTTGTGTGATTTCCGCAATTGTATTGCGAATGTTCGTTTTCCACTCTTCAATTGTATGTAGGCTGTTACTGTTCAATTTACTCTTTAAGTTACCCCATAAATAAAAATCCCAGAGGGTTTGGACGATCTGGGGGGGCCATAAACCTGAACGTTCTTTTCCGAAAATTTCATAGCCTTATAACAATGAAAACCTTGAAGTTTGCTGGAAATACGCATACTCCCTCCGTCTACGCATTGTTGCAAATATGACACCGGGCAACTTTTATCTTGGACACCCTATACTACTAATTTAATCAAATTTATTATTCAAAATTACAACATACAATAAAAAAGACAAATTTTTTTTTGGGGGGAAAAAAAGGTAAAGTGTCACTTCCGGTTGTCCGATTTTACTCAAAACTTAGCCATAATATTAAAATAAGAAGAACAAGACTGACATCTGCTTTTTTTTTTGTTTAAATTCAAATACCCACATAAAATAACTCTTTGAAGCGGCAGGTGGTTTCGGGGAGAGTAAAAAAAAAATAAAACCAAGAGGGAGTATGACCAATTGCAACGATAACGACGACGACGACGACGCACGAACCAATTGTCTGTCCAGTCAGCAAAAAGAAGAAATAATACCCACAACAACAACAACAACAACAAGAGTCACCTGTTAAAGCTAATATGCTGTTTGCCCTTTGAAGCTATTATCCGCTTACACCTGCTGTGTTTATGTCTTCAACAACAACAACAACAACATGACAATCATCAAATTGGTCTTTCAAGACCTTTTCTCACCCTCTGATCTATTGACAATTTAATCTTTTGAAATAATATTTTGACTTTTTCTTTTTAAGATTTGTAACAATAAAACTCTTTGTTAAGATATATGACAAGCCCGCCTGAGGCAGACCCGCGTCTCTTCTTAATCATAAGTCGCAATCGTGGCATTGTAAAATGAATTAATAGGAGAATTAAATTCACAAGGTTTTCTGTTTCAATAATATATTAATTTGATATTAACACTTTATACGTATTTCGACACCATATGTGTCATCTTCAGAAGCGAATTACATACTCTGAAGATGACACATATGGTGTCGAAATACGTATAAAGTGTTAATATCAAATTAATATATTAGTGAAACAGAAAACCTTGTGAATTTAATTCTCCTATTAAAGCATAATGTTTCAACTAGAGCCAACGGTTACCAGTTTAAAATTAATTGCAAAATGTATTTTATTAAAAAGTAAAATTTAAAAAAAGCCCATAAAAATCCGTCAAGTAGTTTTGTAATTTATTAATTTATTCATTCCCAATTATAAGGAATAATCAAATAATTGGATTATAAAAGAAAATGTTAAAATTAAATCATACAATTATTAAATTATAATTAATTATATAAATTTTAATTTTTAATTTTTATATTTTTGTTTGAATTATTTTGAATAGTGAATGAATTAAATCTTTTTTGTGTTTGTCTCACAAATTTAAACAAATTCTATATAGAATATATATATATATATATATATATATATATATATATCTTTATATATATAATTCTTCTGTACGTGTGTATGTGACTGAACTCCTCCTAAACGACTGAACCAATTATGATGAAATTTTCTGTGTATGTTTGTGAGAGTCCCGGACAGGTTTTGTTTCACAAATAACAATAAGTTAATGAGTAATTAACCGTTAAAATAAGAAAAAAATAAAAATTAGGAGAAATAGTTGCCATGGTAAAAAAATATAAATATTTACCCATGTTTACGATTTTTTTTTTTATTTATTTACATTTTGAATTCTAAAATATCGGCGTTAATTTTTTGTCTGTGTACCGGGAGAGTCCCGGAAAGGATATGATTCACAAAAATCTTAATTTCATGAATAATTAACCGTTAAAATAATCTCTATATATAAAAATGAAAAGGGAGGGCGAGCAAGGGGGGTCCAGGGGGCGCAGCCCCCTGGCTAGTGGAAAGCCCCGCCGAAGGCGGGGCTTTGCGTCTAGTATATATATATTTTTTACTGAGTGTCGGTTCATTTCTCTGCCATCCTCAACTTTCAATTGAAATTTCGCACTTTTATAGTCGATGTTATGTAGAGTGCAGAAAAAATGGTAATGTCTCCAAATCCCAAAATGGGATGGCTAGGGATACGGTATCGAAAAAAAAGTATCGATACTTGTACTTGGTATCGTATCGAAAGGAAAGTATCGATACCGAAAAGTATCGAGTAAAAATGTACTGGTATCGAAACAAAAGTATCGATACCAGTAAGTATCGATACTTTTTAAGTGTCCCTAGAGGTGGTGTCAAAAAAAAGTATCGAAACTTGTACTTGGTATCGTATCGAAAGGAAAGTATCGATACCAAAAAGTATCGGAAGAAAGGTATCGAGTAAAAAAAGTACTAGTATCGAAACAAAAGTATCGATACTAGTAAGTATCGATACTTTTTTCGTGTCCCTAGGGATGGCTCAAAAATGCCAGATTTAAAAAAAAAATGAATGAACAGTACACTATGTGTTTATTAAAGCTTTTGTGGTTTGAAATATTATTATTAGCCGTTATTAAGTACTGTACACTTGCTCCGACTCAAGTGAACTAACTGTCATGTCCGTTACGTGCATTTTTAATATACAGCGACGTCAGTGCCCTCTGTCGGCATTTCTGTGAAGTTTGATTTCCCGCTATTTTCACTCATTTCCATGAAGTTAGTCACAATTATCAAAGCAAGTGTTTACATAAAAAGCATGATGTTATAATAAGTTTCTTGAATTTGATTTTAACATCGATGTTATAAAATATTATTATTCCAAAATTACATATTTACACATACATACATATATGTGTTACTACTTTTATCTATCGATGATGATGATGGCAGTAGATGTGTGTGTAATCACTCCACCAGATTTTCTACTTTAAAAAAAAAAAAAAAAAATTTTTTAATTATTATTTTTCATTAGAAAAATTTAAATATTTTATTATTTATATATATATATTATAATTGCGGAATATAAAATTTCTTTTTATTCCATTCAAAAACAAATTAAATCAAAATTTAAAATATATATATGATTAATTATCGAATAATAATTGTGAGATTTAATTTTAATTTTTAATTGGAAGGGAAGGATTTTATTTTAGTAATAAATCTGAGACGTTTGGATGAATTTTTTTTTTTTTTTTTCAGGGTGTACCAGGAGGAGGTGATTTTAATTAGAGGTAGAGAACCCCCTCCTCTTGTTAACCGGTTGAGACATGTTAATTTAGAAATTCTTAGACAAATTAAGTTTTTTCGGGATATATATATAGGCCTAAATAATAGAAAATAGTCTCCATATTTTTTTTTATTTTTTATTTATAGAGATGGCTTTTGAGGTGGTACAAATTCAACTTAAAGATAGTGCAGATCAAGTATCAGTGTGACGTCAAATAAATATTTCAAAAATGACCAGGGGCGGAAGGCGAGCTAAACAGCTTGTATAACAGTTATATTTATTATAAATAATATTCAATTGTAGGAACAGTTTTTTTTTTTACATGAGGTGAATATATGATTCGTGAAATGTCGACACAGCTCTTAGGGGGGGGGGGGGGCACCAAAAGCGGATTGTGTAGCTAGTATTTTTTTTTTTTTTTTTTTTTTAAGAACAAAATAATTAAATATTTCATTTAATAATTAATTAAAAAAAACGAGAAGATATATTTTTTTTTTTAATTCCGTTGAATAAAACAAAGAAAAAAAACTTCATTTAAGAAAGAATTTTAAAAATAATAATAAATTAAAGGACGTGATCTTCTTAAATAGGATCAAAGGTTAAATTTTTTTTTTTTTTTTTAAGAAATTATATAATAAAATTTTTTTAAATCGATTTTAGTGTTCTTATCGATGAAAGAGGGAAAAAACAATCAAAGTGGGGGCGGGAAGAGGGGGAGGAATATTTTACTTCAATCGTAAAAAAAAAATATTAGAATAATTAAAACAAAAAAAAAAAAAAATATTCATTACACTGACATCTGAAGATGATACCTACTCGCACCGAAACGTCAACTACGTATTGAATAACGCAAACTTTTCCGTTTCTTAATAAAAATTAAATAACAATAAAAATGTGTTTAATTAAAAAAAAATAATAATAAAAATCTGGTGGAAAGCAGCACAGGACACAACCATCGGTGATTGAAAGTTGTGTTCTGTGCTCGACACACCAGATTTTTTTGTTGTGTCGACATTTATTTAGTTTACGCCAAGATACAAGATTTAAATTTCATAAATAGAAAAATATATGACTGCTGAAGTATAAGAGAAAAATGTGCTTCAAATAATTTCGACAGCAAAATGAGAATATACATTTTAAAGAGCATCTAAAAAATAATTGATTTTTAAATTTTAAATAAAATCGTTGGAGCGAATTATGAGAAAATTGAAAAAAAACTAAAAAAGTACATCAGTAAAGTATTAGTACTCTTTGGCCGATTTTGTTCAAAATCTTATTTTCGCGCTCCCGAGGGGTGACAAACTTAAATATCAAATTTCAACCTCCTAGCTCTTTTCGTTCTTGGGATATTTTTAAACACAAAACGTATATTTCCATCAAAAATTTTTGACATGAATCTAAATTTCTTTATATTAGCATATAGATAATAGAAGGTTAAAAAAAAAAAAATAATTATTTCCTTAACACATGAATATAATTATATAACATGATGGTCACATCATGTTTTTTTTTTTTTTTTTTTGTTACCGGTGTCTAATCTTTGAATATTTTTTTTTTTCTTCTTCCAAGTTTATGAGTAATAAAAAAAAGAGAATTATTTTTATACATAGACACATGCATATTATGCAATCTTATCTATCAATGCATAGAGATAGAGAAGATAGAGATTCATATGAATCTCTATCTCTATCTATCAAAGACTCTCTATATAGAGAGTCTTTGATTTACGTTCAAAGTCATCTACAATTTGAGAAACAAAAAAAATTCTGGTGTTGCCGAAAAATCCAGACAGACCGACGTATAATCAGCAATTATAAAATAAAATATTTAAATTTTTCAAATGAAAAATATTCAAAATTATTTTTCTTTAATCTTTTTAGGAATATATAGACAGAAATTTATAAAATAATATTATTTTAACAAATACATTTAAGTACTTATTTATTAATATATCAATTTCGACAGTATTTCTGAATAAGATAATATGATCTTGACTTTTTTTTTTTTTTCAAAGTAGAAAATCTGGTGGAGTGACACACACATCTACTAACATCATCTTCGATACCAGAAGAGAGTTTTTTCTTTATTTTATTTTTTTTTTTTTTTATTTATTTATTTATTAAAGTGAAACTTTTATTTTATCCTCTCAAATTTTTTGGCTCTTCTATCAGAATGTCGCGTTACAAGCCGTGACGTCTAAGGCCGTGACGCTACAAGTCATGACGTCACAATCCGTGACGGCAAAAATAAGAAAGTTGAAATTTAATATATATAACGAATTATAAAATAATAATTGGGCGGGGGGGGGAGGTGAAAGCCCCACCTACAAATCACCGCGGGCCCGACCCCCCCCACCCCGCGGGTTCGAATCACGCAAATTAAACAAAAAAATTACATAAAAAATAAAATAAGAACCCCAAGACCTAAATAATAAATATTAACAAATATCGTATATGGTAATATATGTAATAAGGTGACAGAAAAAAGAAAAGGAAGGTGGGGGGGGGGTGGGGGAAAGGGGAAAAAAGGGGAGAAGGTGGTGGAGAGTGAATGAAAAAAAAAAAAAAAAAAAAAAAAAAAAAAAAAAAAAAAAAATAATAATAATTGTGAGATTTAATTTTTCAATTTTTAAATTGATAAAATATAATTTTTAAAAATAATTTAAAATGATTTAAATCTTCAATCTCTATATATATAATAGCGGTGTGTCCGTCTGTCTGTCCGCCCGAGCCAGCCAGTTTCCCATAATTACGAAATTACGCCGCAGGCGGGCCCGAGCCAGCTGGTGGGGGGTTCTGGGGGGCGGCGCGGCTAGTTACTAAATAAATATTGTTCACAGTTTTTAACATGCGTCTATTGATTTCCCATTTTCCAATTATTAAGTTAAGATTAAAAACGCGATTTTAATACCCTTAATTGAATAATTTTCTGAAAATTTTCAATTAAACGCCTACGATCCGAAAAAAGTTTCACTTGCATCGTGGTTTCATAAAACCACACAATGATTTTTTTTTTTTTAAGTAGAAAATTAGAAAATTAAAAAAAAATGATGGTTACTACTATCATCATCGATGGATAACAGTAAGTAGTATACTGTGCTTTCACACTAGAATTAAAAAAAAATCTGGTGGAGAGACAAACACATCTACTGATATCATCTTCGGCATCAGAAAGTAGTGTGCTGTACTTTCACACCAGATGTTTTTTTCTTTATTTTATTTATTTATTTTTTTTTTTAAGAAGAAAATTTAAAAAAAAATCTGGTGGAGTGACCTCACACACAGATCTATTGCCATCACCATCGATAACAGAAAGTCGTGTAGGCCTACTATTCATTCACACTAAATATTTTTGCTTTTCAAAATAGAGAATTTAAATAAAATCATGCATTTTTGAGCCACTTTTCAATATATATTTTTTTTTTTAAAGTAGAAAATCTTCACACACATCTACTGTCATCATCATCAACAACGGAAAGTAGTGTCTGTGCTTTCTCACTAAAAGTGTTTTTTTTTTTTTTCCAAGTAGAAAATTAAAAATCTGGTGGAGTGACACCACACACACACACACACACACATATATAAATTGACTTCATCATCAATAACAGAAAGTAGTGTACTGTGCTTTCTCACTAGAAGTGCTTTTTTTTTAAAGTAGAAAATTAAAAATCTGGTAGAGTGACTACACACACAGATCTACTGCCATCACTAGACCAAATGTTTATACTTAATGCTATCACCTATTGTGTTTTAATTAAACTTGAATTAATTATCCTTTAAATTAATTAGACGCTGGGTGGCTTAAAGAGAGGTGAAGGCGAGCCCCCCCCCCCCCACCAAAGGCGGGTTGTGTAGCTTATTTTATTTTATTTTTTTCTTCCTTTTTCAAACTTCATAGGGAATAATAATAATAATAGATTATTCTTAGTACGGAGTGTTGTCCATTAGCATACAATGGGGACCAAGTGATTACCCAAGCTTGTGGCGTACCTGTCTGTATTTCCAACACAATTGACATTCATCATCAACACTAACCAAAAGGCAAAAGGAAAAGAAAGAGAGAGAGAGAGAGAGAAAAAAAGGGCGTTTGACAACTGAGACAAGGCGTTAATTTTATTTCTAAATCCAGTTTAAAAGTAAAAAAACAAAAAAAAATATATATGATTTAATATCTTAGATTTTTTATTTATTATTATTAAAAAATAAATAAATAAACAAAATTGAAAAAGTAGAAGACTAAAAAGTAGAAAATAAAAAAAAAAATCTGGTGGAGTGACCAAACACATCTTCTGCCATGACTAATCGATAATAGAAGGCAATATGTAAAAAAAATCTGGTGGAGTGACCAAACACATCTACTTCCATGATCATCGATAATAGAAGGCATTATGTGCTTTCACACCAGATGTTTTTTTTTTTAAGTATAAAAATTTAATATCTTAGAATTTATTTATTTATTATTAAAAAAATAAATAAATAAAATTATAAAATGGAAAAAGTAGGAAGACAAATAGTAGTAAATTAAAAAAAATCTGGGTGAGAACCACACATACACACACATCCACTACCATTATCTTGATAACAGAAAGTAGTATTATGCTTACAAATCAGATTTTTTTTTCTTTAAAAAGTAGAAAATTTAAAAAAAAATCTGGTGTGAGCGACCACAAACACATCTATTTCCATGATCATCAATAATAGAAAATAGTGATGTACTGTATTTTTTTTTTCATACCAGAATGTTTTTTTTTCTTTTTACTAATAAAAAGGAAAATTTTTTAACAAAATCTGGTGTGAGTAATCACACACATCTATTGCCATCGTCAGGGATAACAGAGAATATCTGTACTGTGCTATCAAACCAGATGTTTTTTCTTTCGTATTTGTTTTTCAAGTCGAAAATTTAAAAAAAATTCTGGTGGCGTGATAACCATCATCCTCGATACCAGAAAGTGTATACTGTGCTTTCACACGAAATTCAAATTGGGTGGAGTGATCTCACACATATCTACCACCACCATCATCAATAACAGAATGTAGTGTAGGCTACTCTGCACTCAGATTTTTTTTAAGTATAAATTTAAAAAATCTGGTGGCGTGACCTCACACACATGTATTAGGGCCTACCATCATCCTCGATACCAGAAAGTAGTGAACTGTGCTTTCACACCAGATGTCTTTTACTTTCTTTTTTTTTTTTTAAGTTCCTTCCCATACGGGAAAATAAAAAATTTAATTCTTTATAAAGAATTAAATATTTATTTAGTCAATAAAATTTCATCCCACCTTACGGGAAGGAACTTTTGAAAAAAGACATCTGGTGTGAAAGCACAGTACACTGCTTCATGGTATCGATGGTAATAGATGTGTGTGAGATCACGCCACCAGATTTTTTTTTTAATTTTCTACTTAAAAAAAAAAATAATCTGAGTGCAGAGTAGTAGATTAATTTTAAATTTTAATAATAAAACTAAATTTTCTGTAAATTTTAAATAAAAATAAATAATAATTGAAAAATTTGAAAGTAAAAAAAAAAAAAAAAATTCGACATAAATTTAAAAATATTTGACAAAGTGTAAAATAAAAATCATTAACTTTGTAAATCAAAATTGTTTTTTTTTTTTTTTTTTTGCAACAAAAATAAATTAATGAAAAATTTGATCTGTTCGTTATTCTATTATAACAAATTCATAGCGTCGCTTTTTTTTTTTAATAACATTAAATCACATCCGGATCAGAATATCATCCAGATGCTATTCCCCCCCCCCCACCCCCCACACACACACGTCCCTCAAAAGGGTTTCAAAAGTCACAGAGACAATTAATCTTATTATCAAACTAGAGACTAAAAAATATTACTATTGGAAGAAAAAAAAAAAAAAAAACTGCATCTTTTGTTCATTCACATCTGTTCTTAGATAAAAAAAAGAAATGTAAAAAAAAAATTGCAAAAAAAAAGGGTTCATGATTTTTTTTTGCGTTATTTTTTTTTTTTTCTTAATTAAATTAATTTTTTCTCTCTCTGACTGACGATTGTATTTGCATATCATAAAAGAATAAAAAGGGTTGTTTTTTTTTTTAGGTGGGGAGAGAAAAAAAGATATCTCCGATTTCATGATTGAATTTTAAAATAAAAAGGGTCCAACCGTCAGAGCGAGAGGAAAAAAAAAAAATTACGAAAAAAACAACCATTGGAGAACAATTAACAGCTTGTTCTATTTCTATTATGTTCTATTTTATAGAGCAATTCTAATTTAGAGTTAGAGAAAGAAAGAGAGGGAAATCACCAACACCTGGTGACAAACAAATTTCTTGTCTACTAAGGAATATATTCAGGGTGTTATAATAGAATAACGATCATATCAAAATTCTTCATTCAATAATTTTATATTTTGATTTACAAAATTAGTGATTTTTGTTTTACACTTTGTCAAATAGTTTATTTTTAAATTTATGTCGATTATTTTTCTTTTATTTTCAAATTTTTCAATTAATAATTTTATATTTATTTTTATTTAAAATTTACAGAAAATTCTGATAAATAAAAATTCAATTGAATTTATTAATAAAATTTTAAAATAAATTTTAAAGAAAGAATTAAGTAATATTAATTTGGTAAAAATTTTGTTATAACTCGAAAAAAAGATAAAATCAGTTGGACAATTGGAGATTTTAAATTTTTAACTTGGATATTTTTATTTTTTACAATAAAAATTTTAATAATTCAGAATTTTTTGTTTTTGGTTTTGTAACATAATTAGATCATGTCACTATTTTTTTTTTTTTTTTTAAAATTTTTTAGTCAAAAATCTCATCTGAAAAAAAAATAAAACTAAAACACTTTTCAATGAAGAAATAAGACATTTGGTGTGAAAGCACATATTTTCTGTTATCAATGTTATATATGTGTGTGTGTGTAAAATCACTGCACCAAATTTTTTTTTTTTATTTTCTTCTTAAAAAAAAAAAAAAACATTCTGAATGCACAGTGTGAGTCACCCCACCAGATTTTTTTATCATTTTCAATTTTCAACTTAAAAAAAAAAAAATTTGTGTAAAAGCACAGTACACTACTTTCTGATATCCAAGATTATGGTAGTAGATGTGTGTGTAGTCACCCCACCAGATTTTTTTTTATCATTTTCAACTTAAAAAAAAAAAAAATTGGTGTAAAAGCACAGTACACTCCTATTCTGATATCCAAGATTATGGTAGAAGAGGTGTGTGTAGTCACCCCACCAGATTTTTTTTTATAATTTTCAGCTTAAAAAAAAAAAAAATTGGTGTAAAAGCACAGTACACTCCTTTCTGATATCCAAGATTATGGTAGAAGAGGTGCGTGTAGTCACCCCACCAGATTTTTTTTTATAATTTTCAGCTTAAAAAAAAAAAAAAAAATTGGTGAAAGCACAGTACACTACTATTCTGATATCCAAGATTATGGTAGCAGATGTGTGTGTAGTCACCCCACCAGAATTTTTTTTATCATTTTCAACTTAAAAAAAAAAAAAAAATTGGTGTGTATAAAAGCACAGTAGACTACTTTTTGTTATCAATGATAATGATGGTAGATGTGTCGGATTATTCACACCAGATTTTTTTTTTAGGTCTATTTTTATAACTAAAAGTTTGTTAGTTTCACTAATTTTTTCACCGACCGATAACTAAGAGAATAACACCGAAATTAATTGAATATCCAGTGAGAGGAGGAGGAGGAGGTGACCCAGTGACTAGACGCAAGACCCACCGGAGGCGGTAAAAAAAAAAATAAAATAAAAAATGACCACACACTTTGTCAAATTAATGATTTTAATACGTTAATTAAAAAATTTTTATAATTGAATCATTAATTTATAAATAAATTAATATAATCTTAATGAATTGAGGTTATGCTCTGTAGTTTATCATTTTGTTCCCTCCTCCCCTTGATTGATTAATTAGGGTTGTTCTCTCTTGAATTTATTTATTTGAATATGTCAAAATGTTTAATTTGTAAAAAATGAGTTTTTATTGCAATCAAAGAATATATAATATTAATTAAGATTTTTTTTTTTTCTTTTTTCTTTTTAAATTGGTCTCATTTGTTTTTTTATTAATGATCTACTGTGTGCTTGGCTGACTTTGGGGGGCTAAGCGCTTGATAATTAGACCCCTAAACTACGATTGTATTTAGTCTATTTTGACTTATTTTATTCTAATGCTCACATGGATCTTTTTGTTGTGATTACAATGCTTTGCTCCTCCACCTTCAGCGGGCTTTGCGCATAAATAGTCGGTTTTTGACTCCCTAGTCCTCCCAGCTAAAAATGAATTTTTTAAAAATTTTTTATCTTATTTAAATAAAATTTGAGTTAAAGCCTCCTTAGGGTAAAAAAAAAAAAAATTAAATATTCCACCCCCTCTCTAAAAAGATCATTTTTATTTTTCATTCCTTATAAATAAAATTTAATTTGAGATTTTCAGAGTAAATGAATGTTTGTTTGTCCTGCAGGCATTCTAAATGAATATTTATTTGTCCTTCAGGCATTCTAACTGAATATTTCTTTGCATTGCAGACTTTCAAAATGAATGTTTGTTTGTCCTGCAGACTTTCAAAATGAATGTTTGTTTGTCCTGCAGACTTTCAAAATGATTGTTTGTTTGTCCTGCAGGCATTCTAAATGAATATTTCTTTGTCCTGTAGATATTCTAAATGAATATTTCTTTGTCCTGCAGGCATTCTAAATGAATATTTCTTTGTCCTTCAGGCACTGCTAGAGAATTCTAAATGAATATTTCTTTGTTCTGCAGGCATTCTAACTGAATATTTCTTTGCATTGCAGACTTTCAAAATGAATGTTTGTTTGTCCTGCAGACAATCTAAATGAATATTTATTTGTCCTTCAGGCATTCTAACTGAATATTTCTTTGCATTTCAGACTTTCAAAATGAATGTTTGTTTGTCCTGCAGACAATCTAAATGAATATTTATTTGTCCTTCAGGCATTCTAACTGAATATTTCTTTGCATTTCAGACTTTCAAAATGAATGTTTGTTTGTCCTGCAGACAATCTAAATGAATATTTCTTTGTCCTTCAGGCACTGCTAGAGAAATGTAAATGAATATTTCTTTGCCCTGCAGACAATCTAAATGAATGTTTGTTTGTCCTGCAGTGAGCATTCCAAAACTACTGGTCAAATTTTTTTCAAAGAATTTTTTTTTTTTAATTAATAGAGAGTTTTTCTGGGATAGTTTTAGTCCAGGGTTGGACAAACTAGTCCACCAGGCCATCCTGGACCACAAGGGCTCGCTGGCGCTTACAATATTGCAATTCTATGTCAGTTTTTTTCTTGTTCTCACCGATGGGGGCGCTGCTAGAGAAAATACTTTTGACTGATACCGATAGTACTTGAAGTAGATATATGAAATTTTAAATGTTGAAGGCTTAATAATTTTTAAAAGAATAAAAGCGTGTAGATATAATCAAAATAAATTTACTGAAGGCGGGCATTGCGGCTAGTAATCAATAAAATTTTGCTTGTCGCCTTTTCTCTTTTGTTCCCCCCCCCCCCACTCCTCTTTCCTCTCTTTTTTTTAGTTCAAACTCACCCCTATTTCTCAAACAAATTTTTTTTTTTTCACTATAAAAACAAAAGCTTTTGTCGCCCTTCAAAGTCCAGTCTAGTTTCATCCCTTCAAGGGCCTTTTGTTCCTCTGTTTCTAGTTGAGGGTTTATATTAATAATCTCTCTCTCCCTCTCTCTCTCTCTCTCTCTCTCTCTCTCTCTCTCTCTCTCTCTCTCTCTCTCCCTTTAAAAGCGTTTATGTATGAAAGGTATTGTTTTACACAAACACAAAGTGGTGCTTATTCTGATTGCAACTCTCCGTTTTCAACCCTTGGCTATATTACAATTTTTTTTTTTTTTTTTTTTACTTTTAAATTCTATTGAAATAAAAAAAAAAAAATCTTAAATTTTTATAATTCAGGTAAATTTAATCCTGAGTTAATTGATAAAACTTAATTAAAACTTAATTATTAAATAAAAGTTACAACAATGAAAATAAAGATAATTTATAAATTAATTTAAAATTTATTATTTTCATTGTTGTCTTTTTTTTTAATTTTTAATTAAATTTAAAAATTAATTTTTTTTATTTGATTATTTATTATAATTTATTTAAATCAATTAGGTGAATTAAAGAAAAAAAATACACTAGTTGATATGTTTTAATCTATTATTTAAACATTATAATTTTTCTCCCATGGTAGACATCGGCATTAATTATATTAAATATCTATGAATTTTGCTTAGAAGTTTCACTTCTTTAGATATTTTTTTTATATCTCGTAATTAATTACACATAAAAGGAAAGATTTTTTTTTTTTATTTTGGTCCAGACCTGGTTTGGTTTCCCTCAGTCCCCGTTTAGGGTCATTGGGGCCAGACACCCCTTAACTATGGCGGCCTCGGTCATTCTACGGCATTAATCAACAGCTTTGCTAGACCTAAAAGGCTAGGCAAAGGCAAACAAAGCTTGGCTTGTTGTCTATAGAATACAAATCGCGATATCCTCGGCGTAGAAGCATAAATGGCGAATGCCATCCATGGAGTGTGTGTTTGTCTTCAGTGGGGGGGGAAAGAGAAAAACGAAGAAGGATTAAAAGACGTGCCATGCGTAGGCAAACAACCAAGTCAACGACTAAAGGCGTAGATGAGGAGAAAAAATAAAATTTTTTTTTTTTTAAATAAAATAATATAAAAAAAGAATTCTATTATTTATGTGATTTAGGTATATTTGTATAAAATTTCTGTTTGATTAATATTTTATTTTTTATTTATTTATTTTTTATTATATTTTGTTTTTCATTTTTTTTTTTTTTCATTTTTATTTCTATTTTAATTAGGCCTATACTTTTTTTTATTTTTATTATTTTTTTTTTTTTATTTTTTTCTTTATTTTTGATTTTTATTTCATTTTATTTTTTTTTTATTTTTATTATTTTTTTTTTTATTTTTGATTTTTATTTTATTTTATTTTTTTATTTTAATTATTTTTTTCTTTATTTTTGATTTTATTTTCTTTTTATTTTTTATTTTTATTTTCTTTATTTTTTGATTTTTATTTTATTTTATTTTTTTATTATTTTTGATTTTTATTTACTTTATTTTTGATTTTTATTTACTTTATTTTTGATTTTTATTTACTTTATTTTTGATTTTATTTTATTATACTTTTTTTTTATTATTATTTATTTATTTTTTTTACCAATTACTAAATTTTTTTTGAACATTCTCTCATAAAAAATTTTGTTTCATTTTTCATACTACATTGAATAACAAATGATAGTACTTAGGTCTATATAGAAATTACAAATATATAAAAACTTTGTAGTGAAATAAAAAAAAAAAAAAAAAAAAAAATTATTCGGCGTTAATAAGTAAACATAAAATAGTAAAGCCGTTAAGTATATAAAATTATTATTAAATTTTATTCGTTTAGAAAATGTGCTGTGACTGAACACAATTTTAAGTAATCAAAAATATTGAATTTTTTTTTCTAACTTTAAAAATTTGTTAAACGGTTAATTTTAAGTTAAAAGTTGATAAAATAAAAATTTTAGATTATAAAATTCCTATATTGAAAAATGTCGACTCATTAAATTTCAATTGATATTAGTTAGAAATAAAAATTTTTCCATTTTCAAAAAAAAAAAATGTTTTTTTTTTCATCTTTCTTAAACAACTTTTGTACAATCGATGTTATGACAAAACTTCATAGAAGAAAACTTGTAGAGCTTTAAATTCTGCGTAAAATTCTATCTTATTTGTTAGAATTAAGTGGAAAAATAACCAAAGAAAATTAAAAATAAATATTTCCAATTTTAGCATTCAATTTTGAAACTTTAATAATTCCTTAATGGTCAATTTAAGCTGGCTGATAAAGTAGAAATTGTAGAGTATTAAATTTTCTACAT